>QJOA01000040.1:0-209062 GCA_004155915.1 Monosporascus sp. CRB-9-2
TTATTTAAATATTTTTATATTATTTATTAAAATAAAAATAAAACCTTTAGTTATAAATTTTAATTTTAATAAAAAGTTTTTAATTTTTATTATTTTGATTATAACCGTTTTTATAATTATATATTTTAATTTTATAATATATTTTATATTAACGTTTTATAATTTCAAAATTTAAAATATAAATATAAATATTTTGAAAAATATAAATATTATAATAAATTTTATTAATTTTTAATTATCTATAAAGTTTATATTTATTATTTCGAATAATTTTAAATTATTTTATTTTTAATGTAAAAAAATTTATTTTAATTTTTAATACCGAAAAAATACGTTTATTATACCGTTTAAATAACGTAATAATTTTTTAATATATTTTTAATATTTAAATAATCAATTACTTATAAATTTAATTTTAATTAAAATTATAAATATTATATTCGGTTTATTAATATAATTTAATAAATTAAATATTTTTATTAAATTTCCGTTTTTAAATATATTTTTTATTAACTTTATATATTTATTTTATAATATATTTTAAAAAATTTAATAAATAATATAATTTTATTTAATATTTTATTTAAATTAATTATTTTTAATTATTTTTTATATATTTTTATTAATTTAGCTTAATAATGCCAGTTAATAAAAAACGGATAATACGTATATTTAAGTATTAATTTACGTTTTTTAAATTTTTAATAAAAACGTTTTAAACGGTTTATTTAATTATATTTATAAATTATTATTTATTAATTCCAAAAAATAAGAAATTATTAATTTATAAAATAATAACAAACCCGGTTTTAAAGTTATAATAAATTATATTATTTAAAATTAATAATAAAAGTTTAATTTTATAAATATATTTTTAATTTTTTTTATTAAATAATTTTAATTTATTTTAAACCGTATAAAATGTTTATTAATTTAATAACCTGTTTAAAAAAAATGGTAATTTTTTTTAAATACGTATTAAAATATTTTTAATACGGGAAATTATTTTATATAAGGTCGAATAAGTTTAAACTTTATTTTTTAAGTTAAGTTAAATATATAAAAAATTATTATACGATATAATTTATACGATAAATATTATACCTAATATTTTCGAATACGATAATTAATTAATGGTTTTACGTTTAAGATAAATTAATACTTTAATTTTATAAACCCTTATTTTAAAGCCGATTATTAAGCCTTCGTAAATACGTAATTTCTCGACTAATATTGGCTTAGAAGGCTTACATACGTGGTTCTCGATAAGCTTCGACCCTGATGAACCTTATGCCCGCTGGCTCCACGGGTTCGGCAGGGTTAATATAAATTAGAAGATGTTAAGCTTTGCGCGGTAAACCCTGAGGATAAACCTTTAAGACAGGGGAAATTATTTTATATAAATATTTTTTTTAATTTATTATTTAAATATACAGCAATAAAATTAAATTCAAATACATATTAATCAAAATAAATAATTAATATTATTAAAATCCTTTAATATATAACCTTTATTATATTTGTTATAGTTTTATTATAATTAATTTTCTTTATTAAATAAACCTTTTTTTATAAATATATATTTTATATTTATTTAATTTTTTATAAACGTATATTTTTTGTTAATACTTATTTAGTATTAATAAAGTATTTATAAACCTTTTCTTAAAAAGCGTATATTTAAAAACTTTATATAAATGGTTTTTTTTTTAATTTTTATAAAAATTACTTTAAATTATATCTTTTATTTTAAGCTTTCTATAACTTTTTCCAAAAACGGGCTGTAGTTTATTACTATAAATAACCTATAAATAACAAATAATTTGCCTAGATTAATATTTTTCAAATCCTTAAATTTAAAGATACTATTATATTCATTTGTTAATATATTAGCTATTTATTAACACTCGTAAATATTCCGAATAACTTAATCGATATCTTTATAATATTTAAAAAAGTCATCGTTATCGTTACCTATTAATAGGTTGAAATGGAAAATATATAAGCTCTTATTTCCTTTTTCGCCCTTTTAAGTTAAAGCTAACTTTAAGTTGTGTATTAATTTAAAAGTTTCGTTTAAAGCCTTTAAGGTATATAACTTAACAACTATCTTTTTCGGACGTTCTCTTTTACGCTTAACTTACTTGATTTCCTGGTCCGTATCGTTTTCCAAGATAACGTTATCACTTTTATTCTTTACTTCGATATACTTCTATTTCTAACAATATTTCAAACGTTTTTATAGAGGTTGTAAAAACGATCGAATAATATCCCTAAGATTAAATAATTATTCTAACTTCTTTAAGTCCTTATAAACTGTAATATAAAATATTATCAGCAACTTACTGCCCTTTAAAAGCTATACCTTATAATTATGCATTCCTTAATAACCTAATAACATATCCTTTATTTTACGAGTTGTTAACTTCTTTAATTTAGTTTTATAATTTTAACTAATCAAAATTATATATATTTATCGAAAATTCGAAAATAAATTTTATTAAACTTATATAATTTATTAAGTTTAAATACGTTTTTAAAATCTTCGATTAAGGTTATATTCTTCATTATAAATTATTTAATTTTCTTAATTATATACGTTTTAACTTGCATTATTAAATCTTAGAAACATATTAAAGTTTTCAGCGGGATTAAAATTATACAAACTTTATACTTTAAAAACTAAATACCTTTTAGCAATTTCGTTTTAATATTAATTATAAAAACTAGATATTATTAATTTAATACCTTTAACCGCGTAAAACTTTTTTATAATTAATATACCGAACTTTTTACGGCTATTTAAGCCTAAAATCTTTATCTTTTTAATTTAACCTTTTACATTTAAAAAGTTATTTTTAAACCTTTATTTATTCGTATAATATAAACCTATAAACTTTATTATATTTTGCCTTTAATTTTAAACGAATAATATTTTTTATAATATAATAAATCGTTTATAATAAAATTAAAATCTTTATTATTTTTAATATTAACGGGTTTAAATAAACTTATATTATATTAAATAATTCTTTTTACGTACTGCTTTATTCGTTAAAAGTTTATAAATAAAACTTTCCATATCTTTTCTTTATTATACGCTATATAAAATAACGCTTTTATTTCGTTAAAGTTTAAATTTATCCCTATAAACCTTTTAATAATCCAAGTTTATCATTTTATATTAAGGTAACAAAAACGGTAATGCTAAAAAGGAAATCTTTATTACTTCGTTCGTTATACGAACTTTTCCATCATTAAAAACGCTAACGAATACCTTTTTTAGGTTATCGTTATTATTCTTACTAAATACTCCCTTAATACGTATCTTTATTAATATTTTTTATCGCTTATAAATTTCGATACCTAAATAATAAACTCCGGCTTCCTATAAAGCCATAAAAAAAACCTTTCCGAAATACGTTAATCATTATTAACTGGAACTCGTCAAAATTTATTAAGATATTCTTATTCAGGTAATTCTCTTTTTTATAATATATTCTTTTTAGAAAATACCCCTAGAAAAAAGTCATCAATATATAACGTATACTTTACTATAATCTTGTTATTTTCTTTACGGAAACTTCTTAAAGGCCATTTTATTATCCCAACAAAGGTAGCAACTATAAATTCTATACTTATCATAATATGGATTTCTTTATTTTTAATATTTAAAACCAAATTCCTCTCGAAATCCTTAATATTATTCGTAATATTAACTTTCGTACCTAACTTTTAAAATAATTTATTTCTATTGTTTTCTATAAATAAATAAACGTATAAAAACATAACGCTTTTAATAATAATTATTTTAAAACGTTTAACCGTTATTACTTCAAGGTATTTAGCTGTTATAACTACCTTTTAAAACATTTTACTAGCGTTATTTATAACGGTTACTTTAAAACTTTTGGTTATTAAAGCTTTAAGGTAATCAGTTACCATAATCTTAATGCTTTAAGCCATTATAATTCCGGCGCTCTCAGCTACTATAGTTAGTTTCTTAATTATTTTATTATATTGTTATATAAAATTTCCAAGCTGTTATTTATTAATATAAACGTTAAATATTTCTTTATTAAAACGGTACAAATTTTCCAGACCTTTAAAAATAAATTATTTTTCCTTTTGTTTACCGTTGCGGGTATTATTACAGGTATTACGAAAGTTATTACTTTAATTATTATTATTTCCTTAACGCTAACCTTACTTTTCTTTCTTCCTTTTACCGTTTTTCTTTTTCTATAACTCAAAGCAATCTTTCGCTAAATATTCGTACTTACTATAATTAAAACAAAGTAACTTTTTATTGTTATTCTATACAGGCTTATTATTATGGAAATTATTATCATTTTTCTTGATTTTATTCCTTTAAACGTTATAAAACTTCCCCTTTTTTTATCGATACGGTCATAAAATTCATTATTAAAATCGTCGATCAGTTACTAAAAGAAATAATTCGTCTACCGCAAAACCAATTACATCGTCTTGCACCAACTGCTAGCACGATTCTCCATAATAATAAAAAATATCGTAATATACTTTTTGATCCTAAGCTTCATACTATAACCTTTTACTCTACAAAATAACTTTTAAAATTTGGTAATAAATTATATAAAATCTTTTTTATTATATATAATCTTATTAAACTTCTTCCAAAAAGGACCTTTACCGAACCTTACTTATCGCTATATAAATCTTTCGTAAAATTCTTAATATCTTAATTTTTTTAATACTTATAATCAACTTTAAAAACGTTTTTGTGTAAATTTTAATAATAACCTTCGCCAAATACAACTAATCCATTTGTTTCAACTTTATACTATCCTTATAACCAATTTTTTCTAATACAAAGTTAAAAACGTTATTTTAAAATTACCAATTAATCCAACTTAATAAAAAATTCTTTTTATTTAAAAAAAAAATCGAAACGTTTATAACGAAATTTCGAATCGTTGTTAAATTTCTTAAAATTCTTCTTTATTTCCTCTAAACGGATACCTAATTTGTTAAAACTATTTAAATTACTAAAATTACATAAGTTATTAAAAGAATTATAATATCCCTTTTATTGTTTCGATAAATCCTTAAATAACCTTAAAGAAAGAATAAAAATAATAAATATTTATATTATTAAGGTTTTCGTATATTACTTCTTTTCCTTAAACGGTAACTTTACCCTTTTACTTTTCTTTTTTTTCGGAAGGTTAGATTTTTTTAATAAAGCACCTTTTAAGCTTTTCTTCGCTTTTTTTACTAAGGTTAATTTTTTTTTACGTCGCTCTTTTCGGGCATTATAACAAGCTTCATAATAAACGTTATAATAAACACTATAACAAAAACTTTCTTTAAATTATTTACCTGAACTATAAACTAAACGTTATTTTAACGTTTTTATTTATATATTTATACTTTATACCCTTCTCGAATTTCGTAAGGCTTTATTTTCGAATATATTCAAAACTTTTATTCTTACGTTGTTTAAATATAATAGTGTCTTATTAATTTATTAATTTTAAAACCTTATATTTTTAACCTTATTCTTAACTTATTAATATTTATTTTCCGTACTTTAACGTTTTATTTAATTTTACTTCTATTAATATTTAAAAACGTATAAAGCTTATTTAAATCTGCTTCTGTATATTATTTTTAAAATAAGGTTCCAAATTTATTTAAGTTTATTTTTAACCTTTATTACTAAAGCAACGAATTATTTTCCATTAAAGTTACTTCCTGTTTTTCCGTTTATTTTCTTTTATTATAAAATTTTTTTTCTTAAAAAACCTTTTAATTATATAAAAGTCCGATATAAGGAAAAAGAAAAAAATTATCGTTATTTGTATACTTTCGTTTTTTAAAAATAAAGCCGTTATTAAATAATTTATTAATTTATTTAATACAGGACTTTAAAAAAATTTTACGTTTTTTTGTTATTATTAATTATTACTTAATTCTTTTTTAAGTCGTTAACTAAACAAATCTTGCAAAACTTTTTCTTTTTTTTATTTATTTAACTTTTAAATTATAATTACCCATTTCCTATAACGTATTACGGTTACCAATTAACTAAAAAAATGCTATCATGTTAACAGTTATAATAATCGAATACAGAGATTTAACGTAATTGCTTTATGCTAGTTTTTAAAGTTTTAAAAAAGGATAAATCTAGTCCGTAAATAACCGCCCTTGCATATACGATTGGGTGATAAAGGCTGTTCCAGGTAGCATTCTGCTCCCTAGCCTGAATAAAGCCCACTAACTAGTAGTACCTGAAAGCATTAATTGCCGACAATTCCAATTAAAATTAGTCGGATTATAATTTTAATTTCTAACTCAATCTTGTAATTATTATTATCGTAAAATAAGCTTTTTTTCAACATTTAATTCATCAATTTTAATAAAAACCGTTATGTTAATTTTATTTTTCGATATATTATTTATATTATTAAGTTCCATATTATTATATTTTATAAATACCGACTATTTAGATAACGATATATAAATAAACGAATTATTTAAATATAAATGCGCTAACAAATGTATGTTTAATAAATTAAAAATACTTAGAAATAATATATTTTATATTAAATATAACGTGCTATATAAACGAACGTAATATATAAGCAAACGTAATGTTGTTTTTAACTATTTTCATTCTTTATTTTTAATCGCTTATTTTTTAATATTGATTTAATATAATGCCTTACAAAAAAAAGTAAGAATAAATCTAATTATTTAAATTAAAAAACGAAAATTAAATTTAATTATAAAAAACTTAGTTTTATTTTTAAAACTTAGTTGTATTTATAAAACTTAGTTGTATTTATAAAACTTATTTTTTACTTTAGTATATCGTTTTACCGGTAAATACGTCCCAACCGATATTACTTTTAATTTGCGAAAATTAACGCCGACCGAAAATAAATCGATTATTAACAAAATTATAAATTTAAACACGGAAACGTTCCCTATCCGACTTTAATATGTTAAAAACATAGCTAATATATTACTTATTTAGTACGTTACGAAAGGTATTAAAATTTACTAGGCGTCCAATTTTATTAAAAGATAAAAAAAAAAAGTTTAAACGGGTTTAAATCGGAAAATCGATTATTAACGGGTTTTATTAAAATATTTAAAAATATTTTATAAATAATTTAAACTTGTTCGGGTTATAATCCCAAAATACGGTATTAAAAAAAATTATAATTTTAACAAAATTAGATTTTTAAAAAACCTTTTTATAATAACGGATATTTACAAAGATCGATTACCGTTACTTTCGCGAATCAAATCGTATCCGAAAACTAAAAGCCGAAGTCGATTATATTGGGAAAGATTTTCTGGATCGACAGTAGTATCAATAATTTTAACTCGTCCGGTAATTTTGTGGTATTTTTATACCGTTAATAAAACGGTTTTCGTCGTAATCCTACGGTTCTAGATTACTGGTATTACGTATTCAGAATTACGCGGCATAATGTTTTAAATAACTCGAAAAGGTGCTGTAAGAACGATTAGGCCGTAGAACTGGCGGAAGTTCGGAAAGATGCTAACCTTTTATGTACAGTTAAGGTTTACCGTTAAGGTTTGCCTTTAAAATTTGCCTTTAAGGTTTATCCTTAAGGTTTATCGCGTAAAGCTTAATATTTCCTAAGTTATATTAACTTTACCGCACTTAACTAACGGGTATAAAGTTTATTAAGTTCGAAATTTATCGGTAACCATATATATAAACCTTTTAAGCCGATATCAGTAGAAAAATTATGTAGTTACGAGGGCCTAATAATCGGCTTCAAAGTAAGGCTTTATAAGACCGAAATATAAATTTATCCTAATCGTAAAACTATTAATCAGTTATCGTATTCGAAGATATTAAGTATAATATTTATCGTAAAAAATATATCGTATGATAATTTTCTGTATATTTGGCTGAGTTTACAAAATAAGGCTTAAACCTATTCGACCTTGCATAATAACGGATATAATAATTATTAACATCGAAAAACGTAAGAAATTTCCATAAATATTATAAAACAAATAAAGAATAAATTAACGTCCTATATTACCTTACCGAATGTACCACTTTACCGGATGATTTTTAGCATTCGCAGCAACAAATTCAAATAACTTAATAATAATATATCCCATTAATTTAAATTAATCGGTTTCTTTTCGTTAAATATATTTATAACTTCTCAACAAATACGCGTGTTATTGCCGGGCCTGCCTTAAACGTTATATTCTTATTTTCTAGTTTTAATACTTTTACGACAATCTTTTTTAATTAGTATTAGCTGCATCTTTTCATCTCCCTCTTTTTTTATTCGTTGTTTAATTTTAATAAATAAACTTATTTATATATTTTTTAAAAGCGGATTTATATTATTAATATTAGAAAATAAATACCCAAAGTTAAGTAAATGAAATATATTAAAAGTTATCCGATAAGGTGGTATATCCGGTAAGATAATATTGGACGTTATAATTATTTAAATTGTTAGTTTTTAAGATCAAATTATAAGGTGCTTTATTATTATAATAATAAATATTTTAAAATTTTAATACCGTTATAATTTTTTATTAATATTTAATTAATAAATCGTACTAAATAATAATAATTAAATAATACATAAATTAAATTTTAAATAACTTTAACATATTAATAAAAATATTCGGACGCGTATAAAAATTTCGCAATATCTTTTTTCTTTAACGGTTACGAAAGTTATTATGCGATAAAATTCTAAAAATATAAAGTTAATTATAATATTATAACTTTTTATATATTTACGTATATTTTCGTATCGGCTTTAACTTCTTAATATATTGTACTTTTTTATTTTAAAACGTACTTATTTACGGTATATCGAAAACTTAATAAGACGTTATTATATTTATATTACCCAAAGAAATTTCCTTGCCAGTTTTTACGACGCGTTTAGGGTTACCATGACGTCCGATAAGATTAAATCTAAATTCCCAAAAATTGGCCTTATTTTATTCGATCTTGATAACCTTTTTTCTAAATTCGAAATGTTTTTAATTATATTTATACCGACCGTTTTTTGTTAACCTTCGCCGGTTGGATTTTACCTTCCGTAATTACCTTTAAAAACATCCGTAAAATAATAAAATAAAGATAATATTTATAAAGAAATATAAAAAACGATTTAAGTAATTCGTTAATATAATATTTAAATCGGTTAATTCTGTAGCAAAATATTATATATAATTATTATACCAAACGGTTTTTTTTAAAAAGGTTTAATTATATAAAACGAATTATATTTTAAACAAACGTCGGAAAATTAAAGATAACCGTTTTTAAAAAGAAAAGACATTTATTATATAAAAGGATTAAACTTTTTTAGCCGAAAAAAAAGGGTAATAGAAATGTAATTAATAACGGCTAAAGGTAATCGTCATAAAAATATTAAAATTAAAGAACGAAAATATGACGTTTACTACAAGTTTGAATATAATGTCTATATTTATAAAAAAGTTATAAATACGTTTAATAAAGAAAATTCGATTAATTTTAATTAATACGATAACGTGCTATATACATAAGCGAAAGCTATATATAAGCGAGCCCGTTTTTAGTATTCCGTAATAATAAATTCAAATAGCTTAATAATAATATATTCTATTAATTTAAATTAATTAGATTTCTTGAGCTAAATATATTTATAACTCCTTTATAAATACGCGCATTTTATTAGGGCTTGCCGTAAATATCATATATCCGTTTTTTTTTTAACCTTTTTACGATAATCTTTTTTAATTGCTGTTAGTTATATTTTTCCATTATTCTTTCTGGGCTAAAAAGCTTACTTTTTTCATATAACTATATTTTTTTTTTTTTTGAAAACGTTTGCTTTTGGTTTTGTAAGGTTTATTTGAAATATAGTTTGTTTCGCGTAATTAAACGTTTTTTCCCGGAAAAAGCCGTTTTATATAAAAGTAATATGTAATTTTTGTTATAAAATTAACCGATTTAATTATCTTTGTTGACGAATTGCCTTTATAAATTTTTTTTTTTATGAATATCGTTTTTGTTTTGTTATTTAAACGAATATTTTTAAGGGGTTTTATGCCAAGTAAAATAAAACCGGCGGAAGTTAACGGGAAAACAGTCGGCGTAAGTATAATTAAAAAAATTTTCGGTTCAAAAAAGCGTTATTAAAATCGAATAAAATAAGGTTAACTTTCGCAAATTTAACTTGAATATTATCGGACTTTATAACAATTTAAAACTCGTTATAAAAGCAGTCGAAAAATCGTTTTTGGTAATATAGGTATAATAATATCCTTTAAAGTTTTTAATATACCGCTAATAAACGCGTTTTAAAATAAGAAAACAAAATATATTAAAGAATTAAAACCGATATAAAAAATATGCCGTTATATAAAGCGTTATAATATTATTATTAACATAATATTTTTCGAATTTTATCGAAAATTAACTTTCGTAATTATTAAAGATAAAAAACGTGTCGAATATTTCGTCTGTATCCGAATATATTTATTAAAATACTAAACTAATTCGAAACCTAATTTATTTATTATTTAATTATTAGTACTTTATATGATTTTTAATTTAATTATTAATAATAAATTCTTACTGTATTAAAATTTAAAATAATTTCATTTTATTATAATCATAAATAATAATATAACTTAAGTTTAAAAATGAATAACTTGAATAATTATAACTTTTTTTATTTTTTATTACGTTTATTTAAATTTCTTTTATTTTTCGGTATTAATAATTATTATATCCGTTATTAATAAAAGTTTTATTAAAAATTTAATTTTGTCGAAATTTAAATATCCTTTTTTACGATACCGTATTTTATAAATATAACCTAAATAAGTTCTAATTAGTTATGAAATATTTTTTAAATTTTCGGATAAAATCCGTTTATAATTAATTTTTCGATTTAAACGCGTTTAGAATTTTTTTTGCCGTTTAATAAAGTTCGATACCTAATTACTTTCGACATGTTCCGTAATGCATTGAATTAATAATATATTAGTCATATTTCTAATATGTTAAAGCCGAGCAAGAAGCATTTACGGATTTAAGTTAAAAATTTAATTAATAATCGATTTTTTTTTTTTTAGTTAACGTTAATTTTTATAAAAAAAAATAATATCACCTTGGGCATATTTACCGTTAAAACGATATATTAAAATAAAATATAGAACTTTATAAATAAAATTAAGCTTTTTATAATTAACTTTCGAGTTTCGTTTTTTAACTTTAATAGCTACATTTACTTTCGCTTTTTTTATAAAATGTTTTATAATGTTGATATTAAAAAATAAACGATTAAAAATAGATAGTTAAAATGGTTAAAAGAGTTTCTTGCTTATATATATCTTTCGTTTATATGTTTAGCACGTTATATTGTTATTAAATTATTTAAAATTTGTTATTACGAGGTGTTAAAAAGTGTTGCACTTGTATATATACTGCGTTTGCTTGTGCGGTACGTTATAAGTAATAAATAGATTAAAGATTTTAAATTAAAATTATTTAATACGGTACGAATTATCCGTAAAGCTATAAATTTTATAATAATCGGAATTATATCTCTACGTTATAACGGTATAATATGCCATACTATTGAACGATTTAAACTAGTAGGCGGATTAATTTTGGAAATATTTTAAAAATGTATTTTTAAAGACTTATTTTTTAACATTAATAATATAAAATAACTTATTAAGTAAGGGAGAATGAACTTAACTATTTAGGTTCAAAAACGACAACCGAAATTTACTTATGCGAGACTTAATTTATATATAAAGTTATTTTAACGACCTTAACAGCCCGATATTACGGTAAATACGCCCGAACCGATCTTAAAATTTTTTTTTTGTAGGAATTAACGGCGACCGAATTTTTGATCTAAATACGTAAGTATTTTTTGTTCGGTTTTAATATGTTAAAGATATAGCGAATTTATTATTTTCTTAATACGTTATAAAACGCTTTAAAATTAATTAAGCGTTAAAATTTATTGAACGGTACAAAAAAGTTTTTAACGCGTTTAAATTAAAAAATCGATTATTACCGGATTTTATCCGAAAGTCTAGAAATATATCGTAAATAATTCGAAGTTATTCAGGATATTATCGTAAAATACGATATTATAAAAAAGGATATTTATAATTTTAACGAAATTATATTTTTAATAAAGCTTTTTATAACAACGGACATATTAATTATTACTACCAAAAAACATGAAAAATTTAAATAAATATAATAAAATATAGAAGATAATTATTATTATTCGAGTTACTAATTTTTAAGGTTAAATTATACCGCTATTTATTATTATAACGGGAAAAAAATATTTTAAATTTCAATACCGTTATAATTTATTTCTAACAGCCGATTAAAAGGTTATATAAAATAATAATAGTTAAATAATAAATAGTTCAGGTTTAAAATAAATTTAATATTTTAATAAATATATTCTAACGCGTACGAAAGGTTCAAACCAATTTTTTTTTTCGACGGCTACGAAGATTATTATTCGATAAAATTCGAAAAATATTACAAGAATTACGCTACTATTACGCTTTATATATCCGCGTATTTTTCGTATTAGATTTAAATTTTTAACGCATTTTATCTTTTTATTTTAAAACGCGTTTATTTATTATATATCAAAAACCTAAAACGACGTTATTATATTTATATTATTAAGAAAGATTTTTTTGCTCGTTTTTATAACGTATCTAAAGTCATTATAACGTCCGATAATATTAAATCTAAATCCGTAAAAGTTACCCTCATTTTATTTAATCTTAATAACCTTTTTTCCGAACTCGGAATTCTTTTTATTATATTTACGCCGATTATTTCCCCGTTAGTTTCCGCCGGTTTTATTTATTTCCCGCTTCGAAAAACGTTTTAAATTATTTATAAAGTAATAAAATAAAAACTTCATTTATTTATAAAATATTAAAAATTATTAAGCCAATACGTTAATAAAAATCGTTAAATCGATTAATTTTTTAATAAAAAATAACTTGTAACTTTTGTACAAAATTGTTTTTTTTGGGCAAAAAAAAAACCTAAATTACGCGAAACGAACTATATTTTAAATAAACGTCGGAAAATTAACAATAGACGTTTTTTAAAAAAAGAAATATTCATTATATAAAGAGGATAAATTTTTTTGGCCCCAAAAAAAAGGCGTAATAAAAAAATGCCGCTAATATCGGCTAAAATTAATCGTTATATAAAGGTTAAGACCAAAAAACGAAAATATAACGTTTACAGCAAGCCCGGATATAATACGCCTATTGGTAAAAAAGTTATAAATACGTTTAGCGAATCAAATCCGATTAATTTAAATTGATTTAATATATTATAATTCTATTATTTGGATTTATAATTACGAAATATTAAGAAACGGTCCACTTTTTAGTTTAGACTGTTTAATAGTATAATATCTTATAAATTTTATACTCTTTTAATATCAAATTTATTAAGATTATTGTTAGATATCTATATTTTAATTTATATGCCGTGATTTCATTTAATATCTTAAAATTAAAACTGAATGCGGTTTATTATAATTTTTTAACATTTTCTTTATTAACAAAATTTATAATATGAAAATAATTAATAATATATATAAATCACTCCAAAATAGAAAAATATAACGTTATTATCATAAATTAAATAAACGTTGTCATTTAGAAAAAGCACTCTTTATTTGCTTTAAAAATACTAAAAATGGCTTTTTAAGATATTAAGTATAATATTAATAAAAAAAATCTTTTAAACCATTTGAATATTATTATTACGTAAACTTCAAAACCGTTTTAATTAGTTTAATTATGGTTTAAGTAAAATAAAAAATTTAATATTTATTTAGTTTACTTATAACGTATTAAATAAAAGTAAATGTTTATTCTATTTAGTTGTTGGGTAGTAAAGAAATTATATAGAAGATCCTCTATTTATTTATTTTTTATATTAAACTTTTATTATTTTCTAAAAAACCCTTTTAATAAACCGACTTTAAAGTATTGTAGTAAAAATATCATTAAATTTCAGAATTTAAATATATAAATAAATTTAAATATATTTAAATTATAGCAAAACGTAATCGAAATCAAGATATATAATTCTTTTTAATATAATAATATCTTTTTTAATAAAAGTATAATAAAACCTTTATAAATAGATTGTCGTTAAATAACTGAGGTTATGAAAATCCTATTTTCGACCGCATGTATAATTTAAAATTATTTCACATCGAAAATTGATAAATATTATTTTAATTAATCGAAAATTAAATTTGAATTTGATACTATTTTATCTTAATCCGGGTTATCCGTAATGAATTACGTCTTCGTTTTTTTATTATTTAAATTAGTTACGTTAATTCTTATTATATCTTTCCTATCTTTAAAAATCTTATACCCTTTTATTTACTGCTCTTATTTGTTTTCTTCTTTTAATTCTTTTTCACACTTATCGAACAATTAATATAGTACAAATATTAAAAATTATTTATAATTAACTATGCAAGTTCGAATAAGTTTAAGCATTATTTTCCAAGCTAAGTTAAATATATAGAAGATTATTATACGATATAACTTATTCGATACAAATTATATTTAATATTTTTATATACAACAATTAATCATTAATTTTTAATATTGCAATAAATTAATATTTTAATTTTATAAACCTTTATATAAAACCCGATTAATACGTAGTTATCGAAAAGATTTATTTTTAATAAACCTTATATCTGTTAACTTTATCATTTAAGGAATATTATCTCTTACGTTATAAATTTTAAAAATAAACTATAAAAATAAATCTTAAAGGCAAACCTTAGCGGGAAACGTTAATTACGCATAAAAAGTTATTATCTTTTTGCAGCTGTTATTAAATTTCGGTTTAATCGTTTTTAAAATTGAAAAGAAAAATATTGATAGGATAATTAAATAAAAAGCATTTACTAATAAATTACATTTTCGAATTATTTAACATAATATACACTATAAATTCGAATATACGATACCGATAACTTATAATTATAAAATTATTATAAAAGAGGTTTTATTAACGGTATATAATATCTATATAATTATAAAACGAATTAAGATTATCGATATTATTTTCTATTTTTGGTTAAAAAAAGAATTTAAATTAATTAATTTCGGGTTTTAATTTTAGAATAGAATCTATCGTACGATAGTAACGGTAAATAATTTTTATAAAAGTGTATACTAAAAAGTATAACGATTATCGAAAAACTATTGATAAAATGAAAAAGAGAAAATAATAACAAACTTAACAATTCCGATCTTCAAATTTTGAAACTATATATATAGGAAAATTATGAACGATAATTTGCCCGGCTATTCCGAATCACGGAAACCGTCCAGAATTTCGCCGAAATCGATATAGATAAAAACGGAATAAGGTAATTTACGAAAAATATAGGTTTAATAAAGCCTAGAAATTGAGGTAGCAATTTGTTCTTATATCTAATTTTATTAATACGGTTAGTTTTTCTTTAACAAATCATAATTGATTATATGTAATTATTTATAACAGTAAACCGTTTAATTAAGTCGCTATTATAAATCCTTTAATGATAGACTTTTCGGAATTTTTTATTATATTATTTAATTAATATTTGAAATTTTTATTTTTATTTTAAAAGATAATGGTCAATATTACCAGATAAATAAAGTGATTAAATTATTTATATTTATTATAGCTGTAGATTTAAGTTTTATAAACTATTTCTATATTATAAAATTTAATAATACTTGTTACAAATTTTAATAAATATTTTTAGATTTAAAAAGGTTTTCTAAAGTAATTCTGAATATTTATAGTATTCGTTCTATTATTAATATTAATATATATTTCAATAGTAATATATGGATTATTACTTTAAACTTTAAACCAAGGTTTTAAAACCCGAATATATTGATTTTTAAATATTAAAAAAAATTAATATAACCTGCTATATAAGTAAGTCGCGCAATGTTTGACAACTTATTATAACAAATTTAAATTAATTAATAATAACATATCGTATTAATTTGAATTAATCGGATTTCTTTTCATTAAACTTTTTTATAACTTCTTTATAAATACGCGTATTATATCCGGGCTTATTATAAACGTTATTTTTTATTTTTTTTATTTTAATCCTTTTGTGACAACCTTTTCTAGTTACTATTAGCTGCATTTTTTCACCACCTTTTTTTTAGATTAAAAAAACCTTGTTTTTTATTTAATAAAAAGTCTTTTTTAAAAAAACATTTACTTTTAATTCTGCAACGTTTACTTAGAATATAATTGATTTTACGTAATTAAACGTTTTTTTCCCTAAAAAGTAACTATATATAATAACGGTATATAATTGCTTATTATAAAATTAACTAATTTATATATTCTTATTAACGAAATACTTTAATAATTTTTAATCTTTTTTTGGAAGTATCGTTTTTCTTTTATTACTTTAAGGATATCTCTAAAGGTTTCTGTAGAAAACAAAAGAAAACATTTAACGTAAATATAATTAAAAAAAGTTTTAATTTGAAAAAAGTATTATTAAAATTAAATAAAATAAAACTAGCTTTTACCCATCCAGACTTAATATTATTAAACGTTATAGTAATTTAAAAAACAAAATACGTTCCAAGAGTAAAACCGATAGAAAAAATATGCAAATATATAAAACGTAATAATGTTATTATTAATGCAATATTTTTCCAGTTTCATTAAATAATAAGTTTTAAAACCGTTAAAAATAAAAAAAAGTTTTAAATCTTTCGTACGTATTTAAATATATTTATTAAAATATTAAATTTATTTAACACTTAACTTATTTATCATTTAATTATTATTATTTAATTCGACTCTTTTAATCGGTTATTAATAATACATTATTACGATATTAAAATTTTTTCTAAAAATAATTGTTATAATCAGAAATATCGTTATAGTTTAACTTTAAAAATTAATAATTTAAATAATTATAATATATTTTATATTCTTTTATTATATTTATTTAAACTTTTTACGTTTTTCGCTATAATAACTATTATACTCGTTATTATAAAAAAGATTAATCAAAATTCTAATTTTATTGAAGTTATTAATATATTTTTTACTACTATATTTTATAATTAATCCGAATACGTTCGAGTTATTTACGAAACGTTTTTAAACTTTCGGATAAAACCCGTTAATAATTATTTTTCCGATTTAAACGCGTTTAAGGTTTTTCTTTGCCGTTTAATAAAGTTCGACGCCTAATTAATTTTAACGTATTAAAGCCGGACAAAAACGTTTGCGTATTTAGAATCAAATTTCGATTAATAATAAATAATTTTTCGGTCGGTATTAATTTTCGTAAATTTAAAATTATATCGGCTCGAAAAGATTTGCCGTAAATTCAGTTTTTAAAACGAATTCGGAAACGTTATATATATTATAAATTTATTTATAACTAAATTACGGGTTTCTTTTATTAATCTTAAATAGCTAAATTTATTCTGCTTTTTTTTATTAACTGCTCTATGTTATAATAATAAAAAATAAGCAATTAAAGTTAAATAATTAAGATAGTAACAAAACAACGCGCGCCTTACTTATATACGTAACTTGCTTATATAACACGTTATATAAATAATATATATATAAAACATAAATTACGAATAATTAAATTTAACCTAAAACTTTTTTTAATTATAAATAATAATTTCTTATATTATTTTTTAATAATAAAATTACTTATAATATTTCAAGATTAATTTCTTTTTAAATATAATAATATAATTATATTATTTAATAATTATATAATAAAATAGTTTAAATTAAGCCTTTTACAACTACAAATACCAAATCAAAAATAAAAGTCCATATTATTAATATAGAAATCCGTAATTTTTGATTCAATTTTATTAATATTATAATTTAAGTTATAATTAAATTAGTTATTAAGAAAAAAATTATTATTTGTTTTAAAAATTCGTTTTTTTATATTAATTTTTTTTATATAATATGATTTAATTTATTAAATTTATACTCTATTATAAAATTTTAAATTAATAATACAAAATTTTTATAAAGTTATTAATTATATATTTAACGTTAAAATATAAATTAATAACGTTTATATTTATTAAAAATACTAACAAAATTAAAAGATAAAAATAAACGTTTTGTTATAAAAATTTAGGTTTTAAGAAATTACAACCTTTACTTTAAATGCTTAATATATTTTACATTATATTATTTTATTTATCTAAATAAAAAAACTGTATAATTACAACTTATTTTGAAGTAAGTCTTTAATTTACCATTTAAGTAATATTATTCCTTTTATTTAAATTAATTATATAAAAATCTTATATTAATTTTTTAAATTATAAAATAAATTTTATTAAATTAAAATTGCACTTAAAAATCTTGTTTTAATAATTTTAAATAATTTGATAATTTATATAAATTTGCACAAATAACAACGAAAATTTTGTATTAATTTATTAAACCTTATTTTTAAAGTTTTATTATTTTTATGGAGAATTTTCTTAATAAGGTTTAGTTGATATATATGACCCTTGCAGGTACTTCTAGAGCGAAGGCTCTTGCTACGGCTGCGCCTGCGGTGCAGCCCCAACCTCAAAAATAGGGCCTGATTTTAGTGAGGCAAGTCTTGGGGCCCTTCAGTGAATAGTTGCTAGCGGGGAAAATTCGTTCAAATGTGGGCGCACTCCAAAGGTTGGTCGCCAACACTAGGTTCCTAAGTAGATAACATCCCGTTAGCGAATTTTGGTCCTTAGTTCCGTTTATGCCTACATCGCCCCCAAAATCCCAGCCGCCCATTTAGGTTGCATGGCGTATCTTCATGCTCCTCGCGTTTTGCCGCCTAAAGGAGACCCGCCAAGTCTATTCTAAGTACCTTGCCTTCTGAGTGTTGCACTGTTGGACCCAAGTTCCCAGTAACAGTTTTTAACGAGAGGCGATGCATGTCACAGCCCACTCGTGCTATCCTACCACCCCCAATTCGTTTCTGATACAGCCACTAAGGGAGGGCAAAATCACTCCCATCTAAAGAACCCCACTCCGAACGCAGACTCCAGACATTAGATACTCCTGAATACTATACCCTATCTGGATTGCCGACATATCCAACCGACCAACTATTCTTTCTCTCCTAGTGCAGGGGATCCTCTGTTCAGACAGGTTACCAGAGCTAAGAAAATCCTAAGTGATAGATGTAACACATCCTGCAGCTTACTACGGTTGGTCTGGTCTCCCGGATGGTCAACTAACTTCTGCAGCAAGTTAGCCTTGCGCAGAATATGGTGTAATGCATCCTAATATCATATCGTGATTCCCGGCGGCTGCTGGCCACTCGTAACGAGGGTTTCCATCCCCTATGTTCCGGTCAATCTCTATTTCGTTTCCTGGTTACCCTAGCTGACTTCCGATCAAAGATTGATCAATAGTTCATCTAAAATATTCGCTACTGTAGTTGGATACGACTTGCAGCCATAAAATATGGACTCCTTGCCCCCCAGTGCCGACCTTTCTCGGACTCCGGCCGGAATCCCTCCGCCCGGCGTGATCCCTAATTTTGTCGACCCGCCGTCGCAGTCCTGGATAGGGAGACTATCCATATACGCGACTCTACCACTCATGGTGGCATTTTTCGCACTCCGCCTTTATGTTCGTCTCCTGGTATCCCGACAGTTTGGGATAGATGATTGTACGTGCACCGAGCCGCGGCACTGATTCTCTCGCTAACGCAGTCGTCCTATCAGATCTATGTTTGCTTGCCGCTGTAATTGTCCTTCGTATGTCGTTCGCATTGAGTTACTAACCAGGCTATAGGCTTCCACCGCGGCCTTTTGTGGTGTGTTGATGCCAATATGTAAGTATCATCCTTCTAAACGCTGACGTTGAATTCAATCCTAATTGCCACAGTTCTCGACGACACATGGGGACGCCATGTATGGGACATAGCGTTGTCTATTGTTGTAGCGGACAGTGGCCGCAAGTTTCTCAAGGTAAGGATAACTCACTACTTCTCGGTACCCTGATTTTTGGTATGGCAAGAGTCTTCCAGTGCTAATGTTCTAGGCCCTCCTAACCGCCGGCGTTCTTTACAATTTCGCAGCCATGTTCATCAAGTTGTCGCTGTTGGCCCTCTACTTTCGCCTCTTCCAACCATTACATCGCATCACTGTCATGATCTGGGTTGGCATCATTTCCATGGTCGTGTTCTATATCGCATGTACCGCCGTGGTTATGGCCCTTTGTCTTCCTCGCCGCTCAGACGGGGGATGGGGCTCGGCGAGCTATAGCGAGCGCTGTGGCACCCCGTACTTAAAATTAAATGCGGCTGCGGGCCTCATCAGTGCCGCGACCGATCTTTACGTTCTTGCCATACCGATCTTTATGGTTCTCAAACTAAATCTTACGCGGAGGAAGAGGATCGGGGTCGCCGGTGTTTTCCTCACGGGTTTACTGTATTCCCTGAGCTCCCAGACGCGTATGTTCACTGCTGACAATGCTCAGAGCTTCTGCCTTCTCTATAGCCGGAGCCGTATATCGGTTCGAGGATATCTACCTGAACCCGCCCGATTATACCTGGTATTCGATGTATACGTTCCCACTAGCGTAAGTGTAGACCACTCATACGGATTGTTTGTAACAGAACGTCTCTTAACTCTTTGCCCCACAGGGTCGCCGAGCTCAATGTCGGCGTCATCTGCTGTTGCATGCCGATAGTTTTCGTCATGTTCAAAGGGCTTTTAAAGCGGTCAGAATCCGCATGGATGTCATTGGTGGGATATCTCCGTTCGCAGTCAAAGCGCAGCGGTCTGGCCACTACCGAGAGCGACACCAAGGTCTCGAGTGACACACCAGGGGACCGGTTGCCGCAGATTCCCAAGGGCACGTTAAGCGGCCTGACTTCCTTCATTCGCAAGGGTCCCCGATCGCAAGGGCCAAAGACTCCGGGTGTTGAGACCCAGGCGTCAACATATTTTGAGCTCAGATCTGTTGACTATGACTATCATAACTACGTACAAGGAAACCCCGCATACGGAGAGCACGAGATCGCTCAGACATGAATAGAGACGCGTTGGTACATTGATTAGTAAATAGATAGGCTTCGCAACACGTAAATGAATGAAGAGCGCTACAGCTTTTTCATTGGATGACATGTGATATGCACCGCTTCTTTAGTCGAGGCGTCGACAAAGAGTATAGAAAGGTCTCCCCTACTATAGAATAAGAGCTCCGCTATGTAAGGCTGTATCTAACGCGGAAACGGACCGTCATCGCGATAGCTATCCCCATAGATAGCGATAAGGCGCCACCTACAACAATTCGCTGTAGCACCTAGCCGGCGTTGCCATGAATGGAAGTGTACCTACGTATACAGACGATATGATTGGGTCGATTCCGGTGGACTAGTTGAAGCTCTAACTCATCCTCAAAAATTTGTTGTAGGTGATAGCTTACCTCAGCTAGCTCAGGCCTTGCTGGCTCTTTTTCAAAGTCACTCAAGTACCGCTCCATAACGCTAATAATCAACCAATTAAATCCCAAATCCCCGTAACGAGCCAGCGAGGCCTGAATATTAAATTCTAAAAAATAGGCTTAATTGGCAAATTTTCTCCCAATTCCTTTTATTTTATTAAAAAACTATCAGTTGCGTAATTAATTTATTTCCGATAAATTTGATATATTATGTACTCGTTAAATAAAAGCTTATATATATATAGGAATTTTTTTATTTTTTTTTCGACGGCAATTATAATTAATATAGCCAAAGTTAGGTTTAAAAAATGAGCAACCGTAACGCCCTTATAACTGCAATAACATAATTATCTGCTACATTATTATATACCAAACTTTTTTAATATATTTTGTATAAGAACAATTCGTATATTAATTTTTTTCGGCCGTACGGGTTATAATTATTACGTCGTAATTATAAAAAGTTTAAAGTTAAAACTTATTAATTAAGTCCGAAACGCCCTTATAACTGCAACGTAATAACCATAATCTGTACGGCCAAAAAAATAATTAAACGGAATTTTTCCATATTAAAAAGCTTATAACAAAATATTATATATAATAATTACGTTATTATAATAAGAAAAGCGTTCCGGACCTGGTTAACCTTAATTATTTTTTGGCTGCGGTATAATAATTATAATTTATACGGGCAAAAAAATAACTAGACGGGCTTTTTCCATATTAACTTACCTTTAAAAATTTATAGCAAAATGTTATAAATAATAGTTACGTTATTATAATTAAAAAGGCGTTCCAGATCTAGGTTAACCTTAACCTTTTTATAATTACAACGTAATAATTATCGCATATATAATTTTAAACTAGGGTTTTTTTAAATAATTTAATATAAAAAAAGCCCGTTTAATTATTTTTTTAGCCGTTCGGATTATAATTATTATGTTATAGTTAAAAAAAAAAGGTTAAAATTAACCAAGTCTAGAACGCCTTTTTAATTACAATAATGCAATTACTATATATAATATTTTGCTATAAACTTTTTGAAAATAAGTTAATATAAAAAAAACTCGTCCAGTTATTTTTTTACCCGTACGGATTATAATTATTACGTCGTAACCATAAAGGCGTTCCGGTTAAGGTTATTTATTAATTAAAATTTAAAGTTATTTTAATTTTTAACCTTTATATAATATTTTAATTAAGATTATTTTTATCTTAAAAAATAAAAATTTTAATTTTATATTAAATTTTAATAATTATAATATTAAAAATTTTATAATTAATATATTTAATAATAATAACTTTAACCAATTCGCATAAAATCTGCCAATTAAGCCTAATATTTTATACTTTGCTATCAAGCCTTATTTTTAAGGTTTGTTAATTTTTGTAAAGAATTTTCTTAAATAGGTTTAGTCGATATATTTAATCCTTGCAGATACTTTTAGAGCGAAGGCTCTAGCCACGGTTGCGCCGTAGGCGCAGCCCCAACCTAAAAAATGGGGCCTGATTTTAATGAGGCAAGTAATAGCTTACCATAGTACTATGGTGTTAGGGGTAATTTTAAAAACACTGCGAGGTGTATAGGCTACGAGGCCTACCTAGTAATAACCTATCTTAGATTAGCGTATTTATTAGTACTTTATAATAACCTATAATATAAACGAGCTGCGCCTATAAACGAATTGCGCGAATTTTAACATTTCGTAATAACTAATTAAAATAAATTAACTATAACATATTAAATTAATTTTAATTAATCGTATTTTTTTTCCACCGAGCGTATTTTAGTTTTTGGATAAATATATATATTATACTAAGCTCCGTTATAAACGCTTTATTACTTTTTTTTCCGGCTAACTTATATATAACAGCTAATTTTAATAATTATTAACAGTATTTTCTTTATTATTATTTCTTTGTCGGCTAAAAAGAATTATTTATTTTTTGTGCAAGGTCGAATAAGTTCAAACCTTATTTTCCAAGCTAAGCCAAATATACACAAAATTATTACACGATAACTATAATTTATACGATAAATATTATACTTAATATCTTTAAACGTAATAACTAATTAATAGTTTTTACGGTTAGAATAAATTTATATCTTAATTTTATAAAGTCTTACTTATTTATTTTTTATAATACATTATTTTTTGGTTATAGCTGCACCATACCATTACGCCACCAGGGGCAAAAGATCGGTGAAATGATTGCAATTGTAGTGATCATTCTAGTGCTTATAGCTATATAAGAGCTACCCCGCGCTACGAGTGACCAGGCCGCAACATTTTATATTAAACATTTATTTTAATTATTTAATTACGTAAAATCGAAATAGTACGATATTAAGCTTTAAAATGATTTAGCGCTTTTTTTTAACGAATCTTCAACGCGTTTTTTAATACGCCTTATAATTTATACGTAATTCGTTTCGTAATCTATCTTATTATATAATTTCCGCTGTATTTTTTAACATATATTTTTAACGTATTATATTTAAACAAAAGAATTTATATATTTCGGTTCGATATTCGGTCGGTAATAGGTTTCTCTTCGGTTGGCTTCAATTCGTACGAAATAAAAGTAATATCAGCTCGACCGCAGCGGGGACTGGTCGATCGCATATAGGTTAGCCCGGAAGAAATTGTAATAAGGCGTTTACAATAGGGCTTGATGTAATGCGTACACTTATTATGACAGCTATGGGCTTAATTAATTATTAAACCTAATCGTACGGTTTATGTTAGCAGTAGTATCGTAAAAGTTTAAGTAATAAAAAGATAGTTACGTTTAATCATAACAGATAATTATAAGTAATTTAAGGAATTTAATTATATTATAAGTTAATATTATTTAAGTTATGAAAATGAAAAACGTATATATTTTAATTAGAACTCGTTTAAATCCGTTTATCCTTTCGGATTTGTATCGTATAAATAAATTAAATTTTCATAAATCTAAAATTTTTTCGGATCCGTATCTTTTAAATGCGTAAATTCTTTTAGATTTAAAAATCCGTTCGGATTTATATGACGTAATTTAAAGTTTTATATCGGAAATAATTTATTTAATTTCCGATCATTTGATAATTAGTTAAATTTAGTTAGTTATTATAGAATTTTCCATTTTTGAGGTTTTTATCTTTAAAAATAAATCAATTATCGTATTTATTTATTAAAAAAAATTTCTTTTATATATCGTTTTTTCGGTTTAATCGTTATATTTAATCGTATTTAAAGTAAAAATTCCGTAAGGGTTTTGATTAAAACAAAAAAACGCAAACTTTTATCTTTTTTATTTAATAATAAAGTTTCGAAATTATGCCTTATTTTTTCGTAGTTTAAAAATAAAAAGGAAATACGTTATAATAAAATTGCATTCTAAAAAAACTAAGTTACGATGGTACGGGCGTACCTTTAAATTTTTATATAATATTACTTAAAAATCGGAACGTTTAAAACGTAATAGAATTTTAGTTAAGGAATAATTATGTTGATCGTAAAAGAAAATAAATCAAATAATTGTACGTTTTTAGCATTTACGTTAATAGCAAGAATCTTTTAGTATAAAAGGTATCGAAATAATAAAGCGTAAACTTTAATTTTTAAACTAATTAAATAAATAAATAAAGAAGTTAAAAACTAAAAAGGTTAGGTAGGCCGCGGAAGTTATTTAAATTATAAGGTAATTAATTAATTTAAAACTTTAAAGTTTAATTAGGCGTTATTAAACAACGTAAATTAAAAACTTTTTAATTTTAGCGGCTTCGACGTTATTAAAAAAAGTTTTTAAAAGACGTTAAGCGTTTGTAAAGGTTTTTATAAGTTTTTCGGTATTTTTAGAATCTAGGTAATTTTTTTATTTAATTAAGTACTGGGTAAACCCACGTTACTTAGTATATTTAGTATTTTCTTTATTTCGTAAATTAGTAGATTTTTTATAATCTTTTCGTTTCGTTTTATATTAATTTTAATTATATTTATTATTAATTCGAATAAAGCAATATAAATGATTTGATAAAATTGAACCTTTGGTAGTAATTTTAATTTATAATTATTTTTTATATTCTTTTCAATAATTTTGTATAAATCCATATGTTCAAAATCAAATGTTTCATTAAATTATTTAGTTTAGAGATTTTTGGTAACTAAATAAATTATTTCCTTTTCCGAAAAATTTAGGTTTTTAACTTTTTAATTATAATATTTATTTAACTAATTGCGGACGAATTTAAATCTATTTTTATTTCAATATATAATTACTTTAATTATTTTAATATTAAAATTATTTTAAAGTAAATTCATTTTTCGTGTAAATTCTTGTAAACCTTTGGTATAAAACTAAGATTAATAATTATTAATGTTATTTTAATAATTTTATAATAATTAATATTATAGGATAATTATATACCTAGTAATTTTTTAATTTAATTATTCTATTCGTAATTAACGTAATATCGTAAAAGTATTTTTAGGTTTTAATTAATTCCTTTCCTTTATTCGTTTATTTATAGTTTAAATATGTTAAATAATTTATAATTCAATTTAAATTAAGCTATTAATTCTTGCTGAAATGTTATAATAAAGGGTATACCTTTATTTAATATAATTTTTATTAAAGATCTATACGTATATAAAATATATTTGAAGAAAATATATATTAATTACTTTATAGCGGTATTTTTATTATAAGGTAAAAAATAGAAAAGTTTTATAAATCAATTAATAATTACGAAAATATTACTTTAATATATTTTTAAAACTAGATTCTTTAATATAAAAAGTTTAATAATAAAATTTAATACAGGAAAATTTTATAATTATTATATAATTAATAGTAATTATAACTTTTCGTAAAGTTTATATAGTTATATTTTTATTTTTAAAGAAATATATCCGTTATAAACGTTTTAAGATTTTGTAAACTTTTAGGTATTTATATAGTTAATATTTAACGTCCCATATAAGTACTCCGGACGCATAAGTACTCCGGACGATTTTTGGCACCTCGTAATAATAAATTTAAATAATTTAATAACAATATATCGTATTAATTCAAATTAATCGGATTTTCTTTTTTACTAGACGCTTTTATAATTTCTTTATAAATACGCGTATTATATTCGGACTTGCTATAAACGCTATATTTCCGTTTTTTCGTTTTAATTTTTTTACGATGACCTTTTTCAGTTGCTGTTAGTTATATTTTTTTATTACCCTTTTTTTTAGGTTAAAAAGTTTATCTTTTTTTATATAATAAGTGTTCTTTTTTTTTGAAGACGTTTGTTTTTGATTTTATGACGTTTGTTTAATATGTGGTTCGTTTTGCGTAATTAGACGTTTTCTTTTTCGAAAAAAAGCAGCTTTATGTAATAATAATATATAACTTTTTGTTATAAAATTAACCGATTCGAATATTTTTATTAGCGAATTATTTTGATGATTTTTGATTTTCTTTTTTAAGTATCGTTTTTATTTTGTTGCTTTACGGATATTTTTAGGGGTTTTTGCGAGGAGTGAAATAGAATCGGCGGAGGGTAACGGGAAAACGGTTAACGTAGGCATAATTAGAAAATTTTCTAATTCGGAAAGTACGTTATTAAGATTAAATGAAATAAGGCCAGCTTTCGCGAATACAGATTTGATATTATCGGACGTTATGATAATTTGAAACGCGTTATAAAAGCCGGCGAGAATTGTTTTTTTTTTTTGGTAATATAAATATGATAACGTTATATTAAGTTTTTAATATACTGTAAATAAATACGTTTTAAAATAGAAAAATAAAATATATTAAAAGGTTAAAGCCGATACGAAAAATACGCGGGTATATAAAACGTAATAATATTGTTATTAACGTAATATTTTTCGAATTTTATCGAATAATGGTTTTCGTGGCCGTCGAGAATAAAGAAACGTTTTGAACCTTTTATATACGTCCTAATATATTTATTAAAATGCTGGATTTATTCGAAATTTAATTTATTTATTATTTAATTATAATTATTTAATGCAATTTTTTAATCGGTTATTAATAATAAATTATCGCAGTATTAAAACTTAAGATAATTTTTCCTCGTTATAATAATAAATGGCAGTATAATTTAACTTTAAGAATTAATAATTTAAATAATTATAACTTATTTTTTAATTTTTTATTACGTCTATTTAAATTTTTTACGTTTTTGGTATTAATAATTATTATGCCCGTGATTATAAAAATTTTTATTAAAAAGTTAATTTCGTCGAAGTTATAAATATCCTTTTTTACGATACCGTATTTCGCGATTATAATCCGAATAAACTTAAATCATTTACAAAATAATTTTATATTTTTATATAAAACCCGTTAATAATCGATTTTTCGATTTAAATACGTTTAAAAAAATTTTTGCCGTTTAATAAAGTTCGACGCTTAATTAATTCCGATACGTTTTATAACGCGTTAAGTAAATAATATATTAATTATATCTCTAACATGTTAAAGCCGGAAAAAAAACGTTCCCATATTTAGGTCGAGAATTCGGTCGATAATCGATTCTTTTTCGGTCGGCGTTAATGTTCGCGATTTGGGTATATAGTTACTAAAGGAAGGTATACCGGTATATCGTTTATGCAAAGTAAATTTTGCAACTTTATATATAAAACTAAGTATCGCATAATTAAATTTCGGGTTTCGTTTTTTAACCTACACGGCTAGGTTTATTTTCGCTTTTTTTATAAACCGTTCCATATTATTGATATTAAAAAATAATTAATTAAAGTTCGGTAGTTAAAATATGTCAAAAACCGTCCGGAATACTTGTACGCCCGGAGTACTTATATGGCACGTTATATATATTTCGATTTAATTCTTTTTTAAAGTTTTTTAATACTTAAATCTTATTTATTAATTATTTTTCGACTAAGTTATTATTATATTATTCTATACGTTAATATATATTAGTTAAAGTTCCTTTTAACGTAATAATTAGTTATTATTATAAATATTTTTCAAGTATTATATGGAAATTTATTTATTATATTTTGATTTTAAATTCTTTTAAGTTAAGTCGTTTTTTAAATGCATTTATTTTGTTACGTTTTAATTCTTTACGGTAAATAACAACGTAATCGAATTTAAAAAGATATTTTGCGGAACGTAATTATTTTGCGATTAATTCATGTATTATAAAAAAGTATATAATATTTTTAATTTATGTATAATTTAATTTGGTAACGTTTTAGATAAGCAAGTTACACGGATAAGCGTGCTACGCAGTTTTTGGCACCTTATAATAACAAATTCATATAACTTAATAATAACATCTCGCATTAATTTAAATTAATTGGATTTTTTTCGTTAGATATTTTTATAACTTCTTTATAAGTACGCGTATGATGTCCGAGCTTATTACAAACGTTATATTTTCGTTCCTTGGTTTTAACTTTTTTGTAACGACGCTTTTTAGCTGTTGCTAGCTGTATTTTTTACCACCCTCTTTCTTTGGATTAGAAGAACTTATTCGTTGTATATAATAAATCTTTTTCCTTTTTAAAAACGTTTGTTTAAAAAATAATTCCTTTTACGTAATTAGATGTTTTTTTCTCGAAAAAGAATAGTTTTATATAATAGTAATTTATAACCTTTTATTATAAAATTAGCCGATTTAAATATTCTTATTAATCAATTATTTTAATATTTTTTTTAAATAAATATTATCTTTATTTTTTTATTTTACGGATATTTTTAAGGATTTTCGTAAAGGATAAAATGGAACCGGCGGAGGTTAACAAGAAAACGGTCGGCGTAGGTTTAATTAAAGAATCCTTTAATTCGAAAAGAACGTTATTAAAATCGATTAAAATAAGATTAATTTTTACGAATTTAGATTCAATATTATCGGACGTTATAATAGTTTAAAACGTATCGGAAAAGCCGGCGAGAAAATCTTTTTTAATAATATGGATATAATAACGTCCTATTAAGTTTTTAATATATAGCGAATAAACGGGTTTTAAAATAAAATAAAAAGATACGTTAAAACATTAAAACTCATACGGAAAATACGTAGATATATAAAGCGTAGTAATATTAGAATTCGTATAATATTTTTCGAATTTTATCAAAAAATGATTTTTTTAATCGTCGAAAATAAAAAGCCCTTTTAAACTTTTCGTACGTATCCGAATATATTTGTTAAAATGCTAAATTTATTTAGAAATTAATTTATTTATTTTCAAATTATTATTATTTAATGCAATTTTTTAATCCGTTATTAATAATGGATTATTACGGTACTAAAACATAAGATAATTTTTTCCCGTTATAAGAATAAATGATAATATAACTTAATTTTAAAAATTAATAATCTAAATAATTATAATTTATTTCTTATTCTTTTATTATATTTATATAAGTTTTTTACGTTTTTCGGTACTAATAATTATTATGCCCGTTACCATAAAAAACTTTATTAAAAATCCAGTTTTATCGAATTTATAAAATTTTTTTTCTTTTACGATATCATATTTCGCAATTATAATCCGAATAAATTTAAATTGTTTATAAAATATTTTTAAACTTTCTGATAAAATCCGTTAATAATTAACTTTTCGATTTAAATACGTTTAAAATTTTTATTACCGTTTAATAAAGTTCGACGCTTATTTAATTCTAATTTATTCTATAACGCGTTAAGTAAGTAATAGATTAGCTATATTTTTAATGTATTAAAACCGGATAGGAAACATTCACGTTTTAAGGTTAAGGATACGGTCGATAATAGTTTTTTTTCAGTTGGCGTTAATTTTCGCGATTAAAATACGGTATCAAGTCGGGCAAGTTTACCATTATATCGGGATCTTAAAATAAAAAGTATAACCGTATATATAAAACTAAGTTTAACACAAAAAAGTTTAAAGTTTTTTTTAACTTAAATAGTTAAGTTCATTTTAGCTTTTATAAACCGCTTTATAAAAGTGGTATTAAGAAATAAATAATTAAAGTTAGATAGTAAAAAAGTTATAAAAAAAAAAAAAAAAAAGCGTAACTTGCTTATTTAAGACGTTATAGTTATTATAAACATTAAAAGACGTAAAAAGTTTAAATAAATATAATAAAAATCGGAAATAAATTAGAATTATATAAATTATTAATTTATAAAATTAAGCTTTATTTTTATTTATTATTTTAATAAAAAGATATATTTTAGATTTTAATATTACAAATATTAATTATTATTTCGTTAAAAATTCGGTAAGAATTATAATAATTGAATAATAAACGAATTGAATTTAAAATAAATTTAATATCTCGATAAATATATACGAACGGGTATAAAAAAATAGAAACGTTTTTTTTTAACGATTACGAAAGTTGTCATTAAATAAAATTCGAAAAATATTATGTAATAACGGTATTATTACGTTTTATATATTTGCCCATTTTTTATCGGCTTTAATTCTTTAACGTTTTTTAATTTTTTATATTAAAATACGTTTATATACTTTATATTAAAAATTTAATATGACGTTATTATATTTATATTACGAAAGAATCTTTTTTTATTTCGGTTTTTACGACGCGTTTAAAGCCGCTATAACGCTCGATAATATTAAGTTTAACTTTATAAAAGCTGGATTTATTTTATTTAATTTTAATAAAAGAAATTAAATTAAAATTTCTTTTAATTATATTTACTTTAACTGTTTTTTTATTTATTTCCATTAATTCTATTCGTTTTTTATTTACGAAACCATTAAAAATAATTTATAAAATAATAACATAAAAACGTTATTTCTGAAAAAAGATTCAAAAATTATTAAAATAACTTACTAATAAAAGTTATTAAATCGGTTAATTTTTTTAAAAAAAAATACTTAATATTTAAATATAAAGTTACTTTCTTTAAATAAAAGCCCGGTTGATTACGCGAAATTAATTACCTTTTTAATAAATGTTAAAGAAAAAAAAATAAACGTTTTTTTAAAAAAAAGGAATATTTATTATATTAAAAAAAATTTTGGCCGTAAAGAAAAAGGGGGGTAGAAAAGTATAACCGATAACGGCTAAAAGTAATCGTTATGAAAAAATTAAAACGAAAAAACGGAAATATGGCGTTTGTGGTAAGCCCGGACATAATACGCATATTTATAAAGAAGTTATAAATATATTTAGTAAAAAAGAATCGGGATTGATTTTTATCGATTTAAGGTATTATGTTAAATTAATTTAAGTTTGTTGTTATAAAGTGCCAAAAAATGGCTCGCTTGCTTATCTAGCTTGTTCGTTTATCTGATACGTTATAATAAAACCGTAATATTATTATTTTTTATACTAACTGGTTAAATTAAATTTATATTATACTAAATAATTTTTTTTACGTATTACTTTTATTATTAAAAGTTTGTAAATAAAATCCTCCATATTTTTTTGGTTATACGTTATATAAAGAAATGCTTTTATTTTGTTAAAATTTAAATTTATTTCCGTAAACTTTTTAATAATTTAAATTAGTCGTTTTGTATTAAGTTAACAAAAACGGCGGTATTAAAGAATAATTTTTCTATTATTTCGTCCGTTATATCAACTGTTCTATTTTTAAAAACGCTAATAAATACTCTTTTCAGGTTACCGTCGTTATTTTTACCAAATACCTTTATTAATACGTATCCTTATTAATAATTTTTGTTATTTATTAATTTCGATGCTTTAATAATAAATTTTAGTTTTTTATAAAGCTGTAAAAAAACCTTTTTAAGGTACGTTAATTATTATTAACTAAAACCCGTTAAGGTTTATTGAAATATTTTTATTTAAATACTTTTCATTGAAATATATTTTTTAAAAAATACTATTAAAGGAAAGTTGTTAATATATAAAGTAGTATATATCGGAACTTTTTTAATATATTTATATAAAAAAAATTCGTATAATAATTTTTTTAGCCGTACGGATTATCGTTATTACGTTATAGTTATAAAAAGGTAAAAGTTAATTAGATCTGAAACGCTCTTTTAAATACGATAACGTAATTATTATATATTATATTTTATTATAAACCTTTCAATAATAATTTAATAAAAAAATTTTATTTAATTTTTTTGCCCGTATAAATTATAGTTATTACTGTCATATAATCAGACCAATTGCTAGCTCCACTGAACCACGAGCCCCTTGTCGGGTCGTATCAGCGACTGTTGCTGCATACGTTCTTATCGGGATTTATGGGGTCCTGTCCTAGCCCTGTCTGGCTGTAGGGGGCTGTATTCTTACAATTACGACGTAATTAAAAGAACGTTTCGAACGAAACGTTTATTTTTTTAATTTTTACTTCTTTTTTTAATATTTTTATTAAATTAATTTTAATTAAAAAGTTATATATAATAATATTTTAGTTTATGTTATTTAATATGTTTATTGTTATTATATTTACGAAATTTTAAAATAAATTTTTTAAAATTTATATAAAGGTATTACCATTATGCTTAATATTTTGTTCCCCGTTATTAGGCCCTATCTTTAAAGTTTTGTTATTTTTGTGGAGGCTTTTCTTAATGAGGTTTAGTCGCTATATTTGACCCTTGCAGGTACTTCTAGAGCGAAGGCTCTAGCCACAGCCGCGCCGCAGGCGCAGCCCCAACCTCAAAAATGGGGCCTGATTTAATGAGGCAAGTTTTCGTCCCATATACAGCCTCACGCTTGAATTTGCTTACGAATGCAAACCCTTTTCGGCTCTTGGCTAGTTTTATTATGAGGTCATAAGGTCAAAATTAGTATGAGCCGCTTCTGCTTGAGCGGCTGCGTCGGCAGTCCCCCTAACGCCGACGCCGCTGCTTCAGCGGCTACCATCAACTAGCCCTTTTAGGCCTGGTTGCCAAGGGTACATTGCCTAAATCTTCGCAGCCGCTGCTTATGAAGTCTTACGATGATCGCTTCAGCGGCGCAGCCCCTGAGATCTACCCGAACACACCCTTAGCCCAAACTAAGATTAGCGAGGACCCCACTTTCCCTTTGCTACTTTGGGACAGTAGCCCATGCCGATGTAGCTCTATCTTTAACGGCGATTACATGCATGTCTCCGGGTGCCAGAAGACTACACAATAAGCGGTAGGGGGCGAAGACGCTAACTTAATCAGCAGTACACTCCATAAAACGTCGAATTCGCGCTATTTGACTGGCTATGAATATTCCTGCTTATTCCAGAGCTAAACCGAAAATGTAACTACCGCTTATTGTGTAGGATTCTGGCACCCGGAGACATACTCGGAGCCTCAGAAGTGCGCCATGTACAATTACTTTGCAAGCGGAGATGATTCCTTCGGGCGTGTTAAAGCATCCAGGACCTTGGTCATTCTTGGCGTTCCCTACTCCAACCCTAGGGAAGTGCGTGCCGCACTTGATAAAGCATGCCCAGAATACATACTGACTACTCATATGCCCTTGCCATGCGAATGGGCCATGACATGTTGGTACCTTTAGCCCCTTTCCACTAACACTTTCGGCCCGTCCGTGCCTGGGCCTGGCAACCCATAAGGGGGCGCTGGCAACGCAATCCCAAGCTTATTAAGTGAAGGGGCCGCGCAAATAAACAATGTCGTCAGGAACACTAGTGATTTGTATCAGCACCGTTTCCGACAGCATGCGGGTTGCAAGGTGACGAGGTTCCGAGTATTTACCGGGAAAGCTTACAAAAATTAAATTCGAAGCCAGCCCAGAACCAGAACGGGAATGCCTCGAACGAGGCCCGCGGAAGGCCGAAGAGGCTGCCGCGGTTGGTGACGACGAGGCCAAATGCGAGTAGCGATAAAGGGACGGAGGAGATGAATTTCATCCCGCTGCCCCCGATCCGCAAGTTAGAGAGAACCACGAGTGGTGAGCAGATAACTTCGCCCCTCAGTCAGCGAAGCTTGCTCAAAACATGATCCAGCTCACTGGGGAAACCTACCGAGAGCATCGGAAGCCACATCTGTAATGCAAGAAGACATATTCGATGATTTGCGTAGCTCGATGAACTTCAAGATCTAAACAGGGCGCGCAATTCAAGGTGAAAGGATATTGTATGGTTTCGATCCGGGACAGAATGGTTTACATGGCCAAGGAGGTCGGTTATAACAATCACAGCCTCAGTAGGAGCTTGGGGTAAGGAGTGGGCCCACATGTCTCTCCAAAGGACCCCCAGAGATGCGCAAAGCCCGAAGTACCCCTTATACACAGCAGGCACATAAGGTTGGCAGTGTTACAGTTTCAACCGAGAATTTCCTGTAGTATTCTGATTAGTAGCGGCAAGTTCTCTTTCCACAGGGGAAGGGTGGGGGCCATAGAAGAAGTACCCCCATCCCGGCCACTATAGCCCACTGTGGCATAGCGTAGACGGATTGGAGGTTACTAACGAAAAGTCCCTTGCAACATATAGAGGTCGGAACACCCGGAAAGGCATTTGACCAACGCTTACTACCTACAGTAAGTAGCGAAGGCTACCTACCTAGGTAAGTTATATGCAATGGGACATCAGATGTGACCAAGTCTGCATATCTACCTACCGTGCACCAATGGGGCAGCCCGGAGAGAAATTTGAAAGGATACCTACCAAGGCAATGAAATTTCGTGTTAGCTCATGTGTAATACCGACCAACACCCAACCTCATGGTGTAAGGGCGGGTTGTTTGAGATACGACCTCTTTGGCGAGCTTGTCATACCTACAAACTGGGGTCGTATCGGTACGGGCCAGAAATCAGGCTGTACACGCAGGCATCCAATTGAGCCACTCGATGTGCCAGATGCTCTACTCTATGCCCCCCTCTCCCCATCTCTATTCTCCATTCCTCTCTGAGGCCTTTGGGTTTCATCTTTGGTAACCTCGTAGAGAAAAGACGCTGCCCAAGCGACATGTCTGGAGGTCAGCCAGAAATGGATTCGGGCATTGGTGTATCGTTTCGCAATCTCCATTGCTACGGATGCGTCACATCAGCTCAATATCAAGCAACATTCCTTTCATATCCTTTTGCTTTGCTTAGGTCTGTCACCACGCGATGGGGATCTCAGCCGTCTCAGAGAACGCAAATATTACAGGATTTCCAGGGGTTGATTCACCCTGGGGAAATGCTACTGGTATTGGGGCGACCTGGCAGCGGGTGTTCTACATTTCTCAAAGCATTATCGGGCGAGACGCGTGGCTTTCACGTCAGCAATGAAGCTGATATCAATTACCATGGTAAGAAGGAAATCCTTACCTACCATTCTTCTGGTTTGACATTCAATCCCAGGCATTCCGTATCAGCAAATGCATTCTATATACAAAGGAGACCGCATATATCTTGCTGAGCTCGACGTCCATTTCCCAGAGCTAACTGTCGGGCAAACCTTGAACTTTGCAGCATCTACTAGGGAACATAGACCAGGTTCAAACGTAGGCCGCAATGTTGCTTCATTATTCAACCTCGATGAAGCGTTCGACACTCGAGTCGGAAATGCCGTGATTCGCGGCATTAGCGGCGGTGAAAGGCGAAGAACCAGTATCGCGGAAGCCTTTTTAAGCGGTGCAAAATTTCAATGCTGGGACAATAGTACACGTGGGCTTGATAGCTCGACCGCGCGGCGCTTCGTCGAGCTGCTGCGGGAGTCTACTACTACACAAATCTCTACTGTAGCTATGAGCCTTTATCAAGCGTCCGAGGACATGTATAAAGTCCGTATTATGTCCATTCCTCCTTCTAAAGGCATGCCAAACTTACCTGTCCGTTGCAGAGCTTTGACAAGGTGATTGTTCTATATGAGGGTCGACAAATTTATTTCGGCCCCGTGGAATCTGCTGCGAACTATTTTACTGAACTTGGCTTTATCAAGCCAAGCCGCGCAACTACGGCAGACTTCCTCACCTCCTTAACCATCCCTGATGAACGCATCGTTCGCGAAGGCTATGAATGCCAAGTTCCACGACTACCCGACGAGTATGCTAATGTTTGGAGGCAAAGTAAGGAGGCAAGGGCGCTTAGTGATGAAATCAACGCCTTCAATCTAAACCACCCCATCAGTGCTAGAAGGCCTAGGGGTGGCCTGGGCACACCTTCTGGGTATGAATAAATGAGGCACTCCTACGTACGTATTAGAGCAGTGCCGCTGATTCTGAATATACGGAGAAGTCCAACATCCACCTACCCGTTGTCGATTTACATGCAAGTCCTCGTTTGCCTCCGGAGAGCGCTTCAGAGGTCACGCAATAATATGGCACCAAACATTTCTGCTGTTCTTGCAAACACAATACTTGGGATTATTATAGGCAGCGTGTTCTACAGCCTAGATGAAACCACGGGCAGTTTGCAGCAGCGGGCGACACTCGTTTTCTTTGCTTTGATGCTCAATGCTTTCGCCCCGGCCTACGAGGCAAGTAGTATTTGAAGGTTTCTGTCGCCTAGTGTCATGCTAACACTATACAGGTCTCTCTAATGTGGGCACAACGCCCAATCGTCGAGAAGCACCAACGATACGCATTCTACCACCCCTTCACCGAAAGACTTGCTTCACTCATCTGCGATTTCCTAACTAAGCTTGGAATTTCGTTCGGGCTTCATACTCCCCTATATTTCATAGCAAACCTCCGGAGGACAGCCCCGGCCTTCTTCGTTTATTGGATCTTTATGCTGGTCAATCTCTTAACGATGACAATGCTCTTTCGTATGCTCGGTTCTGTTTCTAGGACCAGAGAGCAAACCATGACACCCGTGTCGACTCTATCGCTGCTTACTGTCATATATACGGGGTTCGTGGTGCCTCCCACGTATATGGTGTCCTGGCTTGGCTGGTTCTGGCGTATCAACCCAATCGCATATACGTATGAGAGCTTAATGATTAACGAGGTATGTCCAATTATCGATCTGGGACTTGACTAATAGGAGAAGCTTCGTGACCGGCAATTCCTTTGTTCACAAAGAATCCCCGATGGCCCAGCCTACAGACAAATCGGAGTTGGCGATCGTATATGCGCAGCCGTGGGAAGCGGCACCGGACAGCAAAGCATTGACGGCAGTGCATACCTTTCTCTGAAATACGGATATGTAGGAAGCCACCTTTGGAGGTACAGATATGACAAGTAAGGGAAATACAGCCTTGAAATCACTAACCGATATTGATTAGAAATATCCTAATACTTCTTGCCATGATGGTCGCATTTCTTGCTTTCCATCTTCTTGCGGCTGAGTACATCCCAGCGCAACCTTCCCGAGGGGAGGTTCTGCTCTTTCAGCGCAGGGTGTCCCGCCGAAAGCTGGCACCACTCGACGAGGAAAACGGCGGTATGGATAATCCCACCGGAAAGCATACACCTAGTGGCCACAAATCAGACAGCAGAGGATTTGACCATCAACTCATCAAGTCCGCAAAAATTTCCCAAGCTGGTGTTTTCTATTGGGAAAACTTAAGCTATGATATCAAAGTCCGAAAAGGCACACGTACTATCCTAAATAGTATCGATGGCTGGGTTAGGCCCGGAACACTGACGGCTTTGATGGTGAGATGGTGGGCGTATCTCTATGAGAATCGATTCGCTAATGTTGTTTTAAGGGCAGTACAGGCGCTGGAAAGACAACCCTATTAAACGTTCTGGCTGATCGTACCACGACTGGTGTGATAACTGGGAATGTTTATATCAATGGGCAAAGTCGTGATGCTAGCTTCAACCGTCGTATGGGTTATGTCCAGCAAGAAGATATCCATCTGCCTACTTCTACCGTACGGGAAGCGTTGCGGTTTAGTGCTTTATTAAGGCAGCCGAATTCGGAAACAACTAGAGAAAAGTTCGAATTTGTCGAGGAAATCATGGACATCATGGACATGAAAGGGTACGCTGATGCAATGGTTGGTATTCCAGGGGAAGGTTTAAACATCGAGCAACGCAAACGGCTATCTATTGCCGTTGAAATGGTAGCGAGACCAGAGCTGCTGCTGTTTCTTGGTATGAGCCACACTGATGAGCCATCTATAAATTCCCTATGCTAATAGTTTCATCACTAGATGAGCCAACTTCGGGTCTCGATAGTCAAACTGCGTGGTCAATATGTACTCTGCTTCGCAAACTAGCAGATCACGGGCAGACTATCCTTTGTACTATCCACCAGCCGTCGTCTCAACTCTTTTCTATGTTTGACCGTCTGCTGTTGTTGGACAGAGGCGGAACAACCCTATTCTTCGGTGACATCGGCCCTGACGGTTCGACCTTGATAAGTTACTTCGAGAGCCACGGAGCAAGGAAATGTCAGCCGCAAGAAAACCCGGCGGAATGGATGCTTGATGTGACCGGAAACACCACGAACCTAGATGCGTCATCGCGTCAGCCGGACCGAGGTAGATGGTCTCAAACATGGCAATGCAGCCAGCAGAAGCAAGAGGTGCTACGACAGCTTACAGAGCTCAAACAAAGTTTGTCGCAGACCCCATTCTCATCGCCAAGGAAGGATAGCCACGAGTATGCAGCATCTCTTTTCTTACAGATGGTCGTTGTATCAAAGCGCATCTTTCGGGATCAGTGGCGAGATCCAGTCTACCTGTTTACCAAATGTACATTGTGCATCGGTCTGGTAAGGATGTCCCCCGTCCCATATAAGACGTCGTTAGACCTCTATGAAGTTACTAGCCTGCTAATCCGGAACAAGGCTTTTCTTAACGGAGTCTCCTTCTGGAACATAAACCTGGATATTCAAGGCTTGACAAGCCTGATCTTCTCGATTTTCTTGATCATGCAATCTTTCTCCGGGATCGGAACACTCGTCGCGAATCGCCTTACCTACAGCAGAGAAGTCTTCGAGGCACGGGAACGTCATTCGAAGTCTTATTCCTGGACTGTCTTCATCGCATCAAATATCCTAGTTGAGCTGCTATGGCAGACTTTAATTGCCGTTCCTATGTTCGCGGCGTGGTACTACCCAACAGGTCTGCAGCGCAATGGAGACGCAGCGTTTAAGACCGCGGAGCGCAGTGGGTTGACGTTCATTTTAATATGGTTTTTTCTTCTTTGGACCACGGCGATGTGTCAGTCGTTGGCAGCGGCCATGCCGCGTCCTGAATTGGCGGTACAGCTAGGGACGCTGTGCTACTGGCTGGCCCTTGTGTTTTGTGGGTAGGTAACTATCGTGGGAACAACAAACTCCCCCCTCCCTGCGGGTCTCCCCTTTAACGTGATAATGCAAGGGGTATGCGCGAACTTAAACAAGATTCGATACTAACAAATCAAAATCCAGAGTCCTCATGCCGCCGACTGGCCTTCCTCGATTCTGGGTCTTTATGTACCGCGTCTCCCCGCTCACCTATTTCGCCGAGGGTCTCACCGTGGCCGGGCTCGCCAACGCCAATGTGACTTGCTCCGCCGTGGAACTCTTGCACATCAATGTGCCGCGCGAGTCGGCCGGTCAAACATGTGGCAGCTACCTGGGACCGTACATAGAGCGTGCGGGCGGGTACCTCGAGAACCCGACCGACACAGCCGGCTGCCGGTACTGTCCAGTCTCGAAGGCGAATCCCGCCTTGGCGAGCCTCGGTATGGATGCGCGACATACATGGCGCAATGTCGGCCTGATGGCAATATATATCTCTTTTCACATAATCGCGACCTTCGGTTTCTACCGTATGTTCAGGATGCGTCGGAGCGCTCGGAAGGTGTTGTAGCGTTGTGTTGTAGCGTTGCTCAGTGTTGGAATATAATCCTTGATTTGTCACTTATAGTCTAGAAGACTCTAGACAACTGGTTAGACAACTGGTTGCCACTTACACGTCAGCTAGTTGCTACACCTTCCAAATACAGATTTTGATTTCTTTTAAAGACTTCGTTTATATTACTTAGATAATACTAAAACAAGCCGTCACCAATATAACTCTCTATACTTTCGTTAATAATAAAAAACGATACGAATCGGCGGGAATCCGTGTTGGTCATACCAGGCTTTTAGACCCAAGATTCTGCTTTTGAACTCATAACGGTAGGTTGCATTTAACTCATCGAAGCTATATCTGTGCTTATAATGAAAATCCAGGCCTATTGTTTCCAGTGGCCATCTACGCCCTCAGCACCCATGTGCCTAACGGCACGTAGATACGAGATTAAATGGTAGTTGCTCATAGCGAACATCCCAATCGGATTCTAGTCCAATTTAAAACAGGTCCATCACCATTACCCCTACCAAGATAGCCGTGGGACATGGTTGAAAGGTCAGTTGAGGATTAGCATTATTCCTTGCCCTGGTGAACAGGTCCGCTGGGGATGAAACTGGAAGCTATGATCAATCTCGATTCAATACTCATCTTCCTCAATCCCAGCCTGATCGCCCTCGTCCTCCTCCGTCAGGCCGAAGAGCTCAGCTACTTCCGCCAAGCTCAAGCCTTCGGTGACTTCGCCAGTGTCCTGCAGAGCCTTGTCGATCTTCCTCATCTTCCTCAGCTGCATTCTGAGGATTCTCTGAGCAATGGTATCGTTGACTGCAAGTCGCACGAAGTGCATCTCCTTCTTTTGCCCGATCCTGAAAACGCGGCCAAAGGCTTGTTGCTCGATTGAGTGGTTCCAATACAGGTCAACCGAGATGACCCGGTTTGCACAGGTCAGATTCAACGCTGTGCCTCCGCACCTCAAACTTACAATCTTCGCAGTGTTAGCTATGGGAACAGGTTATTGTCTGTAAAACTACTTACCATGACTTTGATTGACTTAAGTTGCTGAAATGCCTGTACTGCCTTGTCCCTCTCCTTGATGGTCATATCGCCATTGAAATAGAGGAATTTGATCTTCTCAGAACTAAGCATACGGCCAAGTATCTTCGCGCACAGAGTGAACTGAGTGAAGATAATGATTTCGTCATTCGGCGCCTCCGATTGCCATCTAGTGACAAGTTCTTTGACAGCGTTCATCTTGGTACTCGGAACAAGTGGTTCTTTAGGTCTCTTATCGCAAGCATCCAGGAAGCTGGATTTCGAACCGCTAGTCAGTGATACTCCGTTTGTATCTTCACCTGGTATAGATAACCCCAGTTCATCGACCTTTTTTCCTTTGGTGCCATGCTTCTGGGAGTTGCGGTTCTGTCGGCGTGGCCGTTTCTGGTTTTGGGACTGTGCTGCAGTCATTCTCGGTATATCTTCGATAACTGGCATATCCATTGCTTGAAAATCGGTGAACTCGTTGTCGCAAAAGGGACATCGAACTTCTAGGCCGTCTTCTTCCTTGGTTTCGATATGTTCGTCGATGCATAGCTGGCAAAACACATGTTCGCACTGAATTATTAGCTACGAAACGTAGTGAAGGTGAAAGAAGTCTTACCTCAATTATTTGGCAGGGATGTGTGGACGTATCGCCGCAGATTTTGCATTTCATCAACTCCAATACCATCTCAGCGTTTAATCTTTTGAGATGGCTATCAATTGAGGACTTATTGCCGGTTTCACTCTGGTCGTGTGGCAGCGCCGAGGCGTCTGGGACGAAAGTACTCAAATCCAAGACTTCGTCAGTCATCTCACACCAATGCTGGATTTCTTCATACATTGGGCTGGGACCGGAAATTTGTGAGAGGTTCGATCTGAGGTCCCGGATCTCCTTTATGGTGAAGCTATCCCGGATCATGCCCTCAAGCAGGAACGGGTGACAAATGGCTTGCCGTAGTCGCATGATGTAGACGAGGTATATCTGGATATTCTTCCCTGCTGCTCGAGCTTCCATTGCTTCGTTGAGCGACTCTTTAAACCTCTTTTCCAGTAAACTTCTTGATGTCAGCATTCGTCATACTAATGAAAACTATAAATGATGCACTAACTCATATATGATACGCTCTTCTCTGCTAAGATCGAGCATCTCGATTGCGGGATGCGCTTGAGGTAAACTGACGAGTGGTCTTCCGAGGAATTTGTCCGCGTAAGTCCTCCAGAAAATCAGTAGAGCAATCCAGGGGAGGGGTCCGTCTAAAAGTCTAGTTACCTTCTGATCATTAAAGAGGAAACAACGACGTTTAACTGAGCTTGCGTCGTTGGCTACCAGAGGCCAGCATGATATTTCTTAGAAACAAGGGGTGGATGACGAAGCCCATACATCGTAGATATCTGAGAACCGCTTCGAAAAATCGGCGAAACTATTGGTCCATTTGGCTCGAAGGAACTTCAAATAGGGGTATAGTTCTACTCAATGTCAGTATAAATCCATTGACGTTTATGCAGATATCACGTTGGCTTGCCTCCAATTCAGTTATGGATGGGTGTTCCAGATAAAGCCCAGCGATATTTGCTATTCAATTCACAACATGCTTGGGAGGCTGTGAATGTTAGCGTATCCCTTACTTTGGGGAAGGTTGACACACTACCAGATCTGTAGTTCTTAATGGCATGTGCTTCGTCCAGGATGACTCTGAAGAACTTGAGGCGAAAGAGTGTGCTTTTCTCCTCTGCGCTGGTTTTAGAGTTTGTGAGCATGGTGTGGTCGGTTCCGCCTTCTACGCTGGCTAAAAACGCATTCGCAACCTCTGTGAAGCTTGTAATCCTGCAGCGATGTTAGACTGCCCTCGTATGATGCGACCAAGGGGCTTACATAATGTCCGTATATTTGTAGACATAGTTCGGAGTCTCTTTGCTGGCTTTGTAATGTAGGAGGTTTTCGGTCAACTCCTTCTTGCAATGCTTTTTGATCTCTGAGATCCACTGATTGACAGCACTCGATGGCACCACGATTAGGGTTATTCTTCGACCACGGGCCTTGTCCTTGTCGGAAGGCGGGTTTCCAGCCACGACAGCCAGCATTTCAAGCGTTTTGCCGAGCCCCATCACGTCCGCCAATACGCCGCCGTGAGGCTCCGCTGGTGCAAATTCCCGCGATAGCATCCAATCAGCGGCGAGTAGCTGATGCGCCATCAATGGGGTAGTCATTCCCTTGACCAGCCAACCTCCTTTTTTTGCTTTGACTCTGCTATATCCGAACCGCTTCGCAGCTTCTTGAATCTGTTTCATGTTCTCTGCTCTTAGGTGGATATCGAAGTTACCGGGTACGTTGGCTAGAAGTTGTTCAAACTGACTTTTCTTAGTCGTTGCATGGATACCTGCATCTGCAGTGGGGCCCTTTGCTCGGTTACTCTCTTCAATAGGGTCATGATGGCGCAGGAGGTTAAACAGCGCCTTATTTGCTCGTTCAGGCATCGTCGTCTTTGCTCCGCGGATCCGCAATTGGCTTGGGTCCCGGGTCTGGCTGTTGTTTGGCGAGGCAGATCGTTTGCTAGCTCTAAGACTGCTCTTAGCCTTCGCGCGCTTGTTCTGTTTGGCTTCCATGTCTGCTAGGTGTCGAGCATGAGCCTCAGCCGCATCTCTTGCTGGCTTTCGTCGCTTTCTGGGTTGCGTTTTGTCTTCGGCTACACTCCCCGTCGCGTAGTCTTGGACGTCATCTCCAGTGAGGTCCACTACTTCAGATCCATAACCTCGACTGCTGCTACGGTCATCTAATCGGTGAGCAGGAGAGCTGGAAGACTGCGTTCTTTCGCTACGGGCTGTTGATAACTCGTCAAGCCCAAGCCGTTTTTGATATTGCTCTATCTTCCCCTCCAATTTGATCAGATCAAATCTCTGTGGCCGGCTAATCGTGCCGCTCTGCTTTAGTCTCCGCAACTCATCACATCGGACTTTTGCGTCTGCGAGCTCTTGTATGGCTTGTTCATCAACAGAATTGTCGTAAGTCTCACTCGTGTCCCCGTCATTACGGTGATCGGGAGGAGCACTCCTCTTACGCTTTCGAGAATGGCGCCTGGATCTATGCTCCTAGTCATCGGATTCCATAGATGGCTCTGGTTGAAAACCATCCGATTCAAGCTCATCATCGCGACTGACTCCGCCGAAGTAGGTGCGTGGACGTCTGGTTCTGGTTCCCGCGCTCTGAAGGGGAAGTCTAACCTTGGAGAGACCGAAGTTAGTGACATCGAAGTCACTGAGCTCGTGGTCATCTTGGTCCTCGCTCTTGATATGTTCTGAGCTGTACTCTCCATGCTCCGCCCCAGTATCTGAATCTGCTTCTCGCGTAAGGTAATCATTTCTGGCTTGTATCTCCTCTGGCCGCGAGAGTGAGGTTTCCCACCCGGCGCCATATACTGCTTCATCGTCATTCGAGACGAAAAGCGACTCTTCTTCGTCATCGCTGTTTCCGTTTTCTGCCTCGTCTCGGACCTTGCCATCGCCTTCAGTGTAGTTTCCGTAGGTGAAGGCCCTCAGCAATGACATTCCCTGGGTATCGGAGCCGCCTGTTACGGATGAACCCGAGCCAGAGCCAGAGTCGCTGGACGAGGAAAAATCGCAGACTGGCATGGTGTCTGGAGATTGGAAAATCGTTCTATGTTGATGCCAGTACGCGATGCTGCTATGAGAGATAGGGCAGTGCTCAAAATGCACGAGTGTAACCGAACCTAGTCAAGCAGACGAAGTTGATATATCTATGGGGCCTTCGTTGGAGTACTTAAACTGGAATGATTTAGAAACAATAGGACTCGTAGGGTTTAGTGGGTGTAGATGATCAGTGTCCAGAGGCAGGAGGGGCCAGGTTAAATGGTAGAGTATGACCCAAGAATGTGAAATGTTCAACGACTCTGCCAAACACAATGTATAGCAAGACGGAACAGCTGGTGTCTATTCTGGTATATCAGGAGGTCATAAATATGTAGAAACGTGGATAACAGCGGCGGAAGCTGCTTCCTAGGCGTAGATAACGCGGAATGAGAGTGGCCGAACTAGGTTAGTAGGCGTAAAATGGGATGAGTGGTATGTTGGTAATATCGAACCAATAAGTTAATGCCTAACGAGAAAATGCAATTCGTAGAATAGGTCAGCTGAACTATCCCTTATGGACCTCAGCCACGGGAAGACCACAGATCGTTGTGACTGTCAGCTGGATAGTTAGCTGGGTAGTCCAGACGCCGTGATTGTGGAACATAGAGTATCCCGAGCGTAGGAGATGCAGAGGAAATTAGACTTCGAAAGCATCGGACGAACTCGGAAAGATGAGGGGGAAACGGTTAAAGATCAAATGAATGAGTGCCTGGAAGATGGTGCTGTTGGGGATTTGAGAAGAACCAAAAGTGGTGAGATGACCCCCGCCTTTATGAGCTGTTTAGGTAGTGGCTAATTCAATTCGGGCGGAAGGTAACTAAGTGTTACCAGTCGTGCCTTCCCCCAATGGCTGCTTCTCAAATCGATGATGTATTAAATCCCGGGAGTTTTCGACAGTTACTATGTGTAGTTGAAGTTACTCAAGTCGTTGTGTTGGTCTTAGGGAGGAGAAGGATACTTTTCCTGGCGCAGAGATGAGCGTTGAATCTGAATATGCCTGTAGAAGCAACCTCGTGCAGATGCCTTTTTGAAGATTCGACTCTCTAGTAGGCTCCGACTGGTGTCCTTGAGGTATGACTTTGAGATGTTTACAAACTAGAGACGGTGATGGTGGTGGATAAAAAGATAAGATAGATTTCTATTAACGGAAGGTTTTCAGTTGTTGGTTGTCCTAAATCATCTACGGAAAGTCATCAATTTTCCATCACTCTCATGATACTGGCCATCAACATAGTTTAACAATTGCCTATATCCACATTTCGCATTGATTATATTCCCGAAGGTAAGAGTAGACAACCTGTTTAGGGCAAAGTCCAACAGCCCAGACTAAAATAACCAAACTGAGAGAAATGTCGATGTCCATTGCATGAGCGAACTCATATTCTAGTCCGGCATTAGGTAGAACACGATCGTTCAACGCAATCCTGTCATCCATTGATAAATACAAATCAATGCAATGATGTGAAGACTCTTAGGAATTCCTAACTAACGATATAGGAAACTTCAGATGATACCTTCCACGTAGTTGAGACACTGACATAACAGCAACTTGTCTTGTTTTAAAGCCTCCCCCTATTTCCCGTGGCTGAAGAGTCAAGTGTGGCTGGTTAATGCTTACTTAAGTTTATGCCCCCTGGACGCACATGCATAAGCGCTGCGGGGCCCCACTGGAGGGGGCAGTCAGAAGGCCCAGTCCCAAGACGGCATCACCAGATCGCACTTGCATGCTTTTCACATGCTGGCTAATGACGAAACCGAAGATCGACACGCTTTCTCGTAAGTCAATAGGACCCATCATCACCCAGGCAGCCGCCAGACCGCCTCGAATGGAAAATCCCGTCACTTCGCAAGTCCCTTCTGAGCATAATGACCACCATTCAGGTGACTTATGATATCTTCCCTCTTACCGCCTCGGTGGGACTGGAACTAGCACTCACTAGGTTTGTTGTCAACATGGCGTTGGATCCCTCTGCCCGTTCGCGCACAATTTTACCATTCCCGGTTCCTTCAATCGTGTATACCATTATCGTATCTTATTCGTCTCGTGATTGAAGGGCATTTACGTTGAATATTCTTTCCATTATTTATCTTTAATAGTCGATCGTTGTCTGCAGCCAGGTGCATGTGGATGTGGCGCTGCCTGACTTCTTAAAGAAAAGAGTAACGCTTTCCGCTGTTTACGGTCAAAGGAAGACTCAACATCCAAGCAGCAGAGCTGCTAGGCGTTCATATCCTGGACTCAGTTTCTCTTTACGTTGTTTTCTACTTCCTAGGCATGTGCGACGTTGCCAGTTTGCGCTTCCGAAAGCAAGCGAAAATAAGCAAGTGCAATTGGATATTAGAGCTAACGTTAGTTGCCTGGGCTGCTTGCACCGCCTCGAACGCCGACAAAGCTGAGAAATGAGGCCACTTATCAACAACTGACTTCACCCCGCTTTCTTGTTCTCAACGACACATGTCAAAGGCATAGAGAATGAGAGTATGGTAGTTAGATCCCAATCAATCGGACTTCTCGTGAGGTCACTGTAGGGATGGCCTTCTTGGAGGAGCTGGCAAATGCAACTATCGCCAAGCTCGTCCCTCCCCAGGAGGAGATCCATGAGAGGTATTCCTACCAATCTGACCACGCCAATTCGAAGCTGGTATCCATAATGGTCATCTCACTATCTCTGGCCTCTGTGAGCGTAATAGCCGCTCTTACTGCGTTCTACATGTTCGTGCGTATGAGGAGGTCTTTTCATCACGAGTGAGCATCCAAGGGCTCTGTCCAGTAACGCGCTGTCGTGGGCTAACAACAACGAAGTTTAGTAATGCTCTTGATCCAAAGCGATATGATGAAGGCTTTCTGGCTTGCTGTTTGTCCGATCGTCTACTTCACCAAAGGGCAAATCCAGTCGTCAGACACCTTCTGCCAGGTTTCTGGATTTTTCCTGGCCGTCGCCATCGAGGCTGCCGACATCGCTGCGCTTATGATCGCGTTGCACACGGTCTTAACCCTTCTTCTACCCCACCGTTTTGGCGCAGAGATCGGCCTCTATCCATACAGGCGCGTCGCCTACCTCTGTTGGGCTGTAGTCCCGGTGGTGTTGGCTTCCATAGTGCCTATCAGTGGCGGGATGTTCGTAGACGACGGACCAAAATGCTACTTGCCGATTTCCCCTACCTGGTACCGTCTGATGCTGAGCTGGATCCCTCGATACATATTCTTCGGGGTCATATTCTTCACTTACGGAGGGGCTTACCTATACGTCAGGCTACAGCTGCGGCAGTTCCGTCAGTTTCAGCGCCATGTCAGCAGAGCCAGCGGACGCAACCTGAATACATGCCTTTCCGGAGGCGAGGATCGTCGGCGGCATCGCGAAAGTCGAGTGCAGAGTGTTCCAGCCATTCCTCCGATTGCGGACCACGGTCTCCTCACTCCTGACCAAACCGACGGGACAGCAGCCGAAGACCAGGGGGGCCGTCATTTCTCCACCGCCTCCACGATTGCCATCATAAAACATCCAACTGTGCCGAAACCAGTACGGTGGGCTGGTAGAGGGTCTGTATCATGGAAGCCGGTAAATTTCAACCAAAAAGCTACGCCGACAGCATCTAGCGGACCGCAAGATGTCGATATCGACCCTATCGACCCGATCCATAATTACACTACCACCGAAAGTGCCACACTGCAACCCTCGGAAGGAACACAGCTGAACTCGTCCATCAATTCGTCCGCCAACTCGTCCACGCCATCAAAACGACCATCCGCACAGTCATCATCAGCACACAGCTGGTCATTCTGGCGTCGACCGATCTCCCTCCCGAGCCTCGCATCATCCGTCCACAACATCCTGGACATCCTCCGCCGCGGCCCGCCCGCGCAACCGGGGCCGTCGCCGAGCTCGATCTATCTGCCGCACGACGAGACAGAGGCGATGCGGCGTTCGCGCGAGCATACGCAGCGGCAGCTGCGCCTGCTGTTCGTGTACCCGGCCATCTATGTGCTGACTTGGGTGGCGCCGCTGGTGTCGCACGTGCTGGGGCTCATCCAGCGCAGGAGTAGCGGTGGCGGTGGCGGTAGCGGCTTCCTGGCAACCGATCCAGAACCCCCATCCTCATCCCCGTACGACTACGATGAGCCCTTCGGCCTGCAGGTCGCCAGTATCGCGAGCCTCTGCGTCGGTGCCGCCGTCGACTGCTGCTTCTTCAGCGCCTGGGAGAAGCCATGGCGTCACCTGCAGCGCGGGTTCCGCGAGGGCCTCGCCACGCGCTTCCACCTCCGCCTGCGCCTGCCGACAGGGGCCAGCGGCGCGCACTTTCACCGCGATCATCACCACGGCGGTATCGGTGGCGGTCGCCGGTGCGGCGGCGGCCGCACCCGTGAGGAGCGTAACCGCGACGCCCGCCTCGCGCAGGTCCGCAGGGACCGCGAGGCCCTCGAGCACCTGGCGGAGGCGGCCGTCACCGCCATGCGGCCGAAGAGGGCCGCGCCAAGAGCGGGGGGGGACGCCGTGGACGACGACTATGGCGGGTGGGGTGGTGGGAATAGCACTACCACTAGTAACAGGCAGTCTGCGGGCCCGGGCTCGATTCATGGCGTGGAGCGGGAGTGATTAGTCCTGTAGGCAGTGGAGGGACAAGGCCGGGCGTTCTTTTAGGTTACATATTCAGGGATTTATTTTTGCTTTTGGCGGGGGAACTGCGGCAGCATTACGGTATGCATGGGGGTGCGTTCTAGCATTTACATCTAGGTTAGGTTGGTACCTAGGCATGCCTGGAGCGTGCCAGCATGGGAATGGAAACAGGCGTCGGGTATTTGGCATAGGGCATGTAACGGACATTTGCTCTTGGTATCTTCGCGCGCTTGTTCCCCATCAGCATCAGCATCAGCATCATCCGGGCAGGCATTGGGCGGCGTTCAGCATAATAATGCTGCATAGGCGATTGGGTTGTGATCAGTCAGTCAGTCGGCCAGTCAGTCAACTCATATGATATGCAGCCAGAAGAAGGGGTCGTCACACACCCTCGAGGCAAGACCGGGGAAGTGATTCCAGTGAAACAAAGCCAAGTTCGTTAAGATGGGTATCCTCGGTCTATATCGCGTCTCTCCCGCCCTGCCGTGCTATTCCCGAGCGTCGGGCGTCAATACGTACAGGGCGCGGGCTCCGCAGTAAAACCCACGCCGTGCCCGTGTAACCGTAAGCTACAACCCGTGGTCGCCCGCCGGTCGAACCACCCGATTCCGCGCTTCCCCGCCGCGAATGCAACACGTTGTAACAATTATCGCACCACGTGCGGATATAAATCCACAGATAAAACCTCGCATCGTCCGCACGCCCGCCGGGTTTGCTTGTTTCTCCCCAACAGAATAAGTCGCATGCCCTCGCCCTATTTCTCTTTCATTCGCGCAAGAACTTCAGGAACAGCTTGGCGACGGCGACGCCGTCGTGCTCGTCGCCGACCCTGCGCATGCCGTCCTTGAAGAGGATGTCGGTGATGATGCCGCCGTACCGCCGCTTCTCGAGGATCTCGCGGACCATGTCCTCGGTGAACTCCGGATGGCCCTGCACCGAGATCAGGCGCTTCGGCGAGTAGAACACCTGCGTGTCGCAGATGTTGGTCCTCGCGAGGATCTTGACGCCCGGGGGGTGCGTGAGGACGGCGTCGCGGTGCATCTGGTGGATTCTCTGCATTGCGATATGACAGGTCAGTTTGGGGTCGTCACGTCGGCAGACTTAGGCTCAAGATGTTGCTCATCTATTGTGAAGCGGGCAAGGGGGGAAGGGGACACGGACCAGTTTCTCCAGCCCGAAGAACTCCTTTCCCTCCTCGTTCAGCTCGACCTCGGTGACGCTCAGCTCCCAGCCGCGCTCGCAGCGTGCGACCTTGGCGCCTAGCGCCCGGCCGATGATCTGGTGCCCGAAGCAAACCCCGATGACCCTGACGCGCCCCTCCTCGAGTACCCGCCTCGTGTACTGTGTAAGCCGCACGATCCACTCGTCGTTCTCAAACGCGGATGCCTTAGATCCGGTAATGAGGACGGCGTCGATGGTCTCGGGGTCAGGATACGCATTGAGATTGTCGACGATGTTGTGGAAAGACAGCTCGAGCTGGGAAGAGAGGAGCTGCGGGGGGTCGAGACCCGAGCATGCGCGCTCGAACAGATACGTAAAGACACTCCCGTACGATCCATAGTTAGCCTGGATTCCGGGAGCGGGAGTGTCGGCCTCCAGGATAGCAAGGCGGATTGGCTTGGGAGTAGAGGAGCCCATTTCGTATAGGCGGGGTAGGATGCGAGGATCTCAAAATGTTAGGTGACGCGGGGTCGAAGAATCAAGGAAAGCAAGCCAAGATAGTCTCAGTGGAAGGGAAGAGAGAAGCAGAATGAGCACTGATAGTAAGAGAAAGACACGGAACAAGTAGATAGAAACCTAGTCCGAGGCAGTCCGCGAAGGGAGAGCGACTGCGCGCGCAGGTCCTTAAATAGTAATAGACAAGATGTTTGCCCCTGTATTGCTTTTGATTATTCACACTTTAGCTAACCAACCTGTTCTTTACTGTCTTCAGAGCCTCATTCAGAGCATAACTCCTTCAATTGCGGCATTAAACCCTGGCATTAGCTCGGAGTATAAGTAACAGCGACAGAGAGCGTGATGACAACCCCAGGCGGGGAGGCCGAAGTGGAACGGTGAATCCCCGGATGCCGAGTTAGTGTATCTACCTACTTTAGTGCAGCAAATGCATGGGGCTGCAAGGCCACTTCGGACCCGACTTGACGCTTGACTGGCATTACTATTGATTGAAGTATTAACTGAAGCGGGGAAGCGAGATATTCAGTTTCCTCTCCAGTACGTAATATAGTGAGAGGAAAATGCAATCGAGGACTGTGCCAATGTAAGGACTGATAGGCAGAACGGACAGGCGGTGACCTATTTTGGCCAGTGCTGGGAACATTGAGTGTTAAAAAGAGACCTGGTCAGTGAATACTGTAATTCCCTTTTGGGGAAAGGGCTAACTCCCAGCCACCAATGTGATATGCGGCTCAGCGCCAAGGTCCGCTGAGGCGTGATTCGCCCGTTCAAAATAAACTCGTCGCCCCATACTTAGTAAGGGGGTGGCTCACTTGGTAGTTGTGATCCGGGTGGCCGGCGGAGTGTCAATAACCGTACTGGTTGTTTCTCGTGGAAGGACGCATTAGATTTCAGACCGTTTTCCTCTGCAAGCCACATTCGACAATAACAACTGAAGGGATTCCGATCCGGCTTGGCGGCCCCCTGAGGAGGTGTCTTTGTAGGTTCGATTTATCCCCTAATGGAGCATCTCGCCTAATGTGGTAAAGCTTTAGACTCCCCAGTTCGCAGTCCGCGGACCCTAGGACCCTGTCTGGCTTTTGACGACCCTGAGCAAGGTCTGTAAGGCAATATTCCGCGAGCATCGGGGCAACTCATGCCGCAGGAGCAATCCATACGACGGGAACGACACCATAACCTGGCAAAGGTAATGCACTCATTCGGAGGGTTGCTTCCTTCTGCACTCTTTTGTCCACGTCAACATACGGCTTTATGTGGTGCCTTCGCCTGACGCGAGATCTGAGCCACCTTGGTTGCTCAGACCCTATCAGTGGGATCACTCATATAGATCGTCTAGAGTAGCATGCAGATATCGCTTAACCATGCGCTTCTCTACCAGACGAGGCCCGAGTAGTATCATCAAGTCATGTAAGAGAGGGGGGTTGAGGGACCCTAGACGATGCTGGCATTAATTAGCGACCTACAGCCATTCAGAGATAATCTGTGTAAGTGATGACTCGATCCGTAGTAGCGTTTTGCGGGGTCACCCGCTTGCATTATCAGCTTGCAGACAGGATGACGGTAGACGCCAATAGATTGTGGAGGGCCATGGTACCTAGACTGACCTCGATTGCGAAAGGTAAGACCAACAGCCTGGCGTGCCTTTGCAGGATGAGGGCTGCGCACTTCACAGGAAACTAGAGGTGCGAGAGGCCAGTATTCGAGCCCGGCGACAGATAAGCCCAGCAGTCAGTCAACATGTAGCCTTTCAGATCTGCGCCGAGGTATCCGTGCCTCCTCAGCAGCCTATCTAGTGACCCACGGGTTTGAGTTCTGACAATTATCCTGCATCCCGTACAACGTTACCTCCGGGTACGGAGCAGGAGACCGCATACGAAAGTGTTAACGTCAGCCTTGAGCTTGCCGTTATTCTTGCAAGTAGCCTTGACATCACATGTAGATGAACGGGATCACACTCTTGAGCAGCTAAAATCGACGTCCGTTTAGCCACATTGGTAAGTATCGGATATAGGGTGTCCGTCACCTGTGATGATAGGTAGATATCCACTACTTCAGAGGATTTAAGGAATCAGAAGCGGTTTTTCCCGAGCAAGCCTACTGGCCGAGGTAAAATGTAGACGAAAGAAGCTAAGTCCGGGAACGGTTGAAATCGGGATCGAGCCAATTGCTCAGACAGGTTCAAACCGGCGCTACTCCGAGGCCATCTGGGCCGAGCGGTACCATTGCACGGCCAAAGTAGGTTAAAGGAGACGGAAAGTTCCGGCATAGTTGATATCATACAGATGGTCATGGCAATAGCGTCCGAGACTCGTGGTGGTCTGAGTCCCATCTGGACGTTAGCTGGGTCCAGCGAGCCTTCCCCTATGCGGAGAAGGTTTGCCATGACTGTCTCTCGCGTGTGGCCGCAGGAAGCCAAAGACCAGATATCAACCGGAGTGATAGGCCACAGCCTATGTCATATCGATAGTTTTAGCAATAGGTCATCATGTCATCTTGACAGACCATTAGCTAGCTCTCAGACTTCATTACATCAACGTTTGTCTTCGCCAAATAGCCTACCACAGAGCTGCATCAATATCTCCCGCCGCAGCTGAGAATCCATGGCACTAAATGCCGAAGACTAAACTGGGACCAATATCATGTCGATGATACGAAGGTAGAGGGACTGAGACGTGTAGGTGCTATCTTTTTACTTTATTCCACGTAACCACTGGGGGGTTGTGGTCGCATTTGGCGATTTGAGGTCCGTGATCAGATCGACGTGCACTCTATCGTGCATCTACGTACCACACTCATTACTGTCAGACATATAAGCGTGAGATGATACGGGTGGTATTTCTGCTTGTAGCAAGCCTACGCAGCAAAACACATGAACCCCAAGACTTCCGCTGGCTCGATGAGATGCCGACGTACGTACACTGCAGCTCTTCCTACATGCCCAAGCTGGAGGGTAGGCGTCAACACATCGTACTTGAATAGGCCTACCGTGGCTTGGACGGAACAGCCGACTATCTTACTTCAGCGGCGCACAATCCATGGTCGGGTATTCACCTGAATTGGTCGGCATGTGGCAGCCGAAGTTGCCATCAATACTGGATAAGTCGCATGAATTACTTCGCCAGTCGGCACTCGACAGGAGGCTCAAAGAGCGGTCGGAGAGTTGTAGCCAGGCAAAAAGAAAAGAAAAAAGGGGGAAGAAAAAAAAGCATGACCGGGGCAATATCGAAGCAACGCTGACATATCAATTATCTAAGACTAGGCACCATGCTGACGACTTGTCATGCGAGGTTATGACACGGACCCAACCTCAACACGGCGTGTGTTGAAAGCCACTCGCATGAGCCCGAAGCCCGTGGCGGCGGACATGAGGAAGCCTGCCACTACGTAGGCTGAAAGACGATTAAGACTAAGGGGCAGAAATTTTCGGAGCTGTAAAAATGAAGAAAATTTGTTGGCATCCAATCCATGGCGGTGCGTTCGTCCTCGGTGTAAGCCTGCGCACTCTGCGATGTATAAGGTGAAGTAGGATTACTAAGTATCGTCAGGATTAAGAATCAAGATTGGCTAAGAAGTTGTGGGTCCCCATAGGCAGAAGCAGACTGTACATATGTACGGTGTATATTGACGTATTTACTGTGTCCCGAACTTTCGGTAATGATGCAATCAATGCCCTGAATAACACATGTCAGTCACGACTTCGACTTCGTCTTTTATCAGTCTTTCAAACACGTTGTCACAAGTCAATCTCGTACCGTCTGGTGCTATAAATTACCGCAACATTATAAGTCATCTCTTTTTCAAGAAGTTATAATTTTAGTGCTCGGTATCTCACCTTGTCGGGAGGCCTCAAGCGGAGTCCATTAGGCTGCTTAGTAAATCGCTTACGAGATCGATATTGCTCAAGTCCTGGGCGGCAACAACACCACTTACGACACTATACAACGACAGACGAATTACCGATTATTGTGTGACTGGCAACAAGCAATATCCAAATCCTCGCAACTATTACAATTGCAACATCATAACCGTCTTATTAGTCAGCGATCTTCATTATCATGTCGGCATCTTCGGTGCTCATATACTCCCTCCCGAACGAGGTAAGAAATCCCCACCTTCAAAGACTTATGTACTCATGTAGCACTAACGATCCCTCCAAGGTGCTTATGCAAGTCTTATCTTCTTTCCCTACGCGCAAGCTACTCCCCCTCGCTTCCGTCAGCAGACGGTTTGCTGGGGTCGTCGGCCGCCTCCACTACTCCCGTCTTCACGAAGCGTCGCTTCTGCAGGACCATGAGCTGACACTCGAGTGCTATCATCCGAGCGTCAAGATCTCGACGCCGACGCTGTTCTGCGAGTACCTCGGCACCGATGGGTTGACCGAGGCCGGCGACGGCGTGAGTTTCGGAGAGATGAATGCGCTGTACACCCGGTTCCGTCCGTACCTCGGCGACGAGCATTTGAGACCCCGTGCCAGGTACCCCACTAGACGCGTAGTGGAAGGCTTAGAAAGCAAGCTGGCCGAGCGACCGACGCACGACGTTCATCTCGAGGCCGGCGAGCTGTTCTCCCAGCTCTGCACCGTGGCTAGCTTGGTCAAAACAGGCCCGAGACGGGGCCTGTTTCTGAGCATCGCTAATGTCACGGACGGATGGGTAAGGGTGTTCCGAAACTGGCTCGAAAGCCAGGCGGCAAGGTCATCGGACACTCAGCATGCAGTGGGGGACGTGGAGAACGACGAGTCCATCCTGTGGACTAGTTCCGCAAAGGATGTCGGCTTGAAATTCCGCGTTGTTGAGAAAGATGATTCTCGTGCGCCGGTGTTCGTGAAAGCCAACGAAGAACCTCCAATGTCGTACACCTTGCAATACGAAGGTATGGTACACCGCCTGTTGGGAGTCCTCACGATCACGAACTAACGATGTGACCACAGAGTTATTGATTCGGACTAATCGATTACTGCTCGGCCTTGAGACTTCATTGGCTCAGCAGGTCTATCCTTCAGGTAAAGCAGTCGTGATAGCCCCCATGTAACCTTATCGAGGACGAGGATCCAACCAAACTATGGCTGATAGCTGATAGAAAGGCTCTCATGAACATTGAAATCTGGGAGCAGGTGGATTCGCTCCTATGAAAAGATCACCCTGCTTCCCGTGTGATAAGATATGCGTGAAACCCATGGACCCCTTTCATCCACGTTCTCTACCTTCTCCTGAGACTCATCCAGAGGAGTCCAGACTACTTAGCTAACAATCGATAAGGTAAGGAGCGAGTCATAGACTGCAGAAACTTAGTGTAGAAACGGCAGCCGATGTGGTCAGACCCGCGAACTCTACGGGCTCGAAGGTACGCGATGCCCTTCGCTCCAGCTCTACATTTCACATTCGAGTGGGGGTACCAGGTAGGAGTTAAATCGCCGGTGATCCTCATGAACGCGGTTTAACATTCTCCAGGTAGCGTAGACGGGGTGCTGAGGAGAGATCGAGAGCTAATGGTGGATGAAACTATAATACATACTAATATATCGACGTCCAATGGTGTTTACGAAACTCGGTTCGTGTGATTCACTGTGCGATGATCCGCCACGGTTTGCGTAGGGTATATGATTCGTCATAATATCCTCTTCTTGCCTAGTAGCTCTCGACTGTGATTGGTATGTACTGCAAGAAAGCCCGTTGAGCCCTCAATGAGGGTCTAGTGACTCGTGGCTAACGGACTCGGGTAGTGATCGGTAATACAAGAGAGGCCAGGCCCTTTTGCGCGTATGTACGGTCGGAAACTGACGATATCACAGAAAATCCACCAACCGCACATGATCGCTATCACAAATCTCATAACCAAGGACTCGGGAACGTACGCGGCCAATCATGCAGATACTGCATTGAACGAATTATACGAGGTCTTCGCTCAGCTGCAGTCACCCAGCCCCGCTGACATCATCTCGCCGACTTTACGCGATAAAAAGGCAGCTCGGAATCGGGGACCGAAAAGAAAAATTGATCGCTGAATTGTGGGATCCCGGATACGTTATATGTATGTACGGTTCAGGAGGGTGCATCTGAATTATCGATTTCCCTCGGCAGGGACCGTTTGTTCCTGCATGTGGGCCCCCCTCCCCCAACCGACCAGCATCCAACGGTGCGAGCTGAGTTGGGAGTCTCAGGTTCGCCATTACCAGGCCAGGGCAAAGCCCACTTTAGTTCAACATCTGGATAATCTCTGTTTCTTTATTCTATTTTTCAATTCGTCGCGCAAGACGTAAACATGAGTCAATGGTAAGGAAAAGAGCACCAGTGCCCTCCAGAGCGAGACTCCCCTGTAAGTGAGTACCCCGCGCCGCCCGCCAACAAGGGGGTCTTTCTTAATAAGGACTCGATGTCAACGGTGTCTCTGGACCCGGTAGGGACGAGACGCAAGCCAAGCCCCCCAGCCCGCGTCATTCGGGTTTCACCCCCCCTGGGCCCACCGCCCCCTTGGGAATCCCGTCAGCGTACGAAGTAGAACGCCGACTCCTTCCGGAAAGACACAATGCCACCCTGGTGTGTATGGCTTTTATCGGATTGTGTCTGCCATCGTAAAAGCCATCCGTCACACCGGAGGGTGGCAACTTCAGCAGGTTGTGGGGATCCCAAGAGCGACCAATATTGAGGACATGCATCGCATCCTTGCATGAAAAGCAATTTTTCTATGCAATACTTCCATTTAACGGATGCTTGGGAGTCCCCCCATACGTCAAGCAGAGGCTCATAGGCTCGAGCAAACTCGTGAAGCCTATGCATAGACTCGGCATCAACCCGATCTGGGTTCGCTTGGGCGCTCAGCGATCGCTTCCAGACTCTCTAGGCATGAGATCGCATGCCATCACCGTGCAGCTTGCCCGTGACGGGAACCCACCCCTTTGCAATGCGCAGCCCGGCATGTGGAACACTAGCGAACAGTGACAAGCCGTCCATCACACCGATGCATTCATGCGGGTAACGTTCAGGGCAGTCGAGCAGGTAGTCCCTCGTCCCAATGCCATCTCCGGACGGATGCCTCTCTCCGTGCATAAGTGCTGACCGTTGCTAGCGTAAACCCGGCCGCCACCTTCACTTTTTTGCGTCTATACGTCCGCGCTCCTCCCTTTTTATAACCGCCTCTCCCTATCTACATCTTTCGCTTCTAAGAAGTTGATCTTCTCCTGAGGCCTAGCAGTCTTTTCCGGGTAATTTTGACCTTCGCTTCTCTCCCTGGCTTCCGCTCATTTTCGAACTCAAGCAAGCCGGCCTGCGATGTAGCCGACCTGCCTGCTGGCAAGCAATCAGTCGACCCAAGGAAGGAAGATATACGTTAGCGATATCAGCTGGGTACAGGAGGATAGTGGAGTTGCCATGTCGCGCCCGGAATCCGTCGAATCGACCATCGACATAGCGGAGATCGGGAAGCGCTTTCCCGCGCCTCCCAGGTTAAGCGTCAGTATCCGGAAGACGCTACCTCCTTTACCGCCGGTGTTAGAGAGTCCGCGGGCGAGCACTGTTCTCGATAGCTTCCCGTCGCCGCCGAGAAGCCCCGCGAAGCCCCTACTGAAGTCGCAAGAGGGATCGGGTAAGGAGTTTCCCGCGCTCTTGATGAGCTCCTTCAATGCCGCGCGTCCACCACGTCCGTTATCCAAGGACCCACCGAGACCGTTCACGGCCTCGACAAATGCAGTGTCGCTCTCGGTGTCGTTCTCGAGTGCGGAGTCGAAGAGGACTATCAAGTACGGGACGGGAAAATTCTCCGCCGTGGAGCTCTCGCCACAACCGAGCGATGATCCACAGGATCCGTTGGTAAGCGCTCGCCAATGTCATGGCTTTGTTTGCATGCATGTACGTTAACTTTCTCTTTATGTAGAACTGGCCACTGTGGAGGAAGCATCTCAACTTCGCAGCGCTCTTGTCCATGGTTGCGCTTATCGGGGTCATGAAGACAGTATTCGTCAGCACTAACAGTGTCGTTGCGATAAGTTACAGTGTGTCGTATACTGCCGCGGTCGCCCTGACGGCCGTGCCACTGATGATTTCCGCCTTTACCGGAACATTGAGTTTAGTTGTAGGCAGGATCTGGGGAAAGCGACCGGTCTACCTAGTCTCGGCCCTTCTCATATTCATCGGTGTCATCATGAACATGCACGTCTTAAGTAGCTTTTCTCAGAATATGGCGGCCAGAGCATTTCAAGGCTTGGGCTGGGGCACATTTGAGACACTAGTCCTGTCCTCGATCCAGGACACTTACTTCGTAAGGGGGCCCTCCTCAACATCCTCGTGAAGATCACGCGCTGACCGGACCTAGGAACATCAGCGACAGTCTAAGATTGCAATTTTTCATGCGGTGGCTACGGCCACGACCTGGGGCTCACCCTTGTTAGGCGGTGTTGTGTCATCAGGGCCCGATGGCTTCATCAGGCAATTCAAAATCATCGGGGGTTTCTTGCCATTCTCAATCCTGTTGTTGGTCTTCGGGGCCCCGGAGACCGTGTTCGATCGCCCGAGCGTCGAGTCACAGACACCGACGGCGACTCGACCCCGGCCAATGTGGTCACAGGTGAGACTAACGAAGGACGCTGCCCGGGAGTACCTCATCGAGATGAAGCCATGGTCGTACAGGGCCGACTCGATCGACTCCAGATTGATCCTGCAGGCACCCCGAGCGTTTATGGCCCCAACAACCGCGCTGTTATTTGCTGCCACTCTTTTGCCCTACGTGAGCCTCTGGAGCCTGGCGAGCTCCCTCTCCCTGTTATTCTCACCCATACCTTTCATGCTACAGGAGTCGGCAATGGGCGCTCTGATGACGGGACCGTTCCTGGCAGCCACCACAGTGGCTACAACACTGTCAATTTCCCCCTTTCCCAGACGTTTCACGACGACTATCCATGTCATGACCGTTGCGATAGGTACCGGGTTTGCTTCGATCGGAATCCTTGGTTTTGGATTATACGTCAGAGGCGCAGTGCAGATGCCCACAGACGGCTCGGCCCCGTCGACCGGCTCGCCGTGGGATGCGAGATTCTTTGGCGACCGCGTGAGCTTTCCGGTGGTCTCGTTCCTGCTCGCTTTCCTCGGCGCCGGGTCGCTGGCGCTAGACGCCACCATCCGCCCGGTCATCCAGCGATCGACCGCCTTCACGTCTTCGAGTCTCCCGGTCGCTCTGCGGAACACGACCGACATGCAGGGGGACTTAGCTTGCCTGCGGAACCTTGCCGCTGGCATCGTCATCCTGGGGCTGCCCAACGCTGTCTGGACCTGGGACGGCCTGAAGTCCGCCGCAATCGGGATCGGCGCGGCGCAGATCGTCGTCGCCGGCGCCGTGTGCGCCGTCTGGTGGTATTACGACGAAAATGTGAGACGACTGGACGGCCGGTTGATGGGGCTCGTCAACCTCTCGGTTCTGCAGCCCCAGGGAAGTTTCTTTGACACGGATTGAGGTGTCGTGGAGTAGTCTGAAATGGGGGCCGGTAGGATGTCGGCGCCCCAAGGTCTCTCCGGATTTTCTTTTGTAGTCGCGATACGCTACGTAAGTATTAGACAGGCAAGGCTCGACGCTCCACGACAGGTATGAGGATAATGAGTAATGATATATGAATATATGAATTACCCATCAGAAATGCGGTTGCAACAAACTGGAATCAGTGCTGTGGGTCTCGAGTAGCTGTCATCGCCAATAACGGGATTCGGAACGATTGAACTTGACGTGACAGATGTTATTGATGGCTTCCGTCCGTCGAATAGATGAAAGACAAAGCTGTATGTCCGGCAAAGTCCTGACCAGCGTATTTCTTGTCCTTTTCTTGATGTCGTAGATCAGAACGGCCTGCTAGGTAAGGGTGGCTTCCATTATATATGGCCTAGGTGCGTGGCACCTGCTGGGACATCGGCAGTAAGTCAGTGACTGCCAAGAGAAGAGTGGTCTGTTCCTTCCTCCACGGGACAAGGAGCAGCTCTTGCGGAGTTATTTATTGAATCGGCGTCACGGGGTTGACTGTCTCAGCCTCCGGCGAGAAGCTGCGGGTAACCGCCCTCCCCGCGTCTCAGCTGCGGCCGCCCACTGCTCGACCGCGGAGCCCACCACTGCCGAAATGCGGACTGTGACATTTCATCATAAAAGTCGCACACCATGCGCACCCCGGGTGGCGTTTACGCCCGCATGGCTTCCCCAGCAGGTTGGCGTTATCCGCCAATGGGCCCCAGGCTGGATCTCAGAGCCGTGGGGTGGAGGCATACATAACCTGCCTTGGAGATGAAGCAACCGTATGATATTACTAAGTGACGCAGTAACAGAGTCTCGCCTAGGCTGGATCTCTCATCAACCTGAACAGGGCCGGGCAGCAGACTTGTGAGCATAGGGGCGTAAGGGAGAAGACCAAGGTTCAGCTTTACCAGAGTATTCACAGTATGAATATATGCGTCGGCTTTGGTAGCGGCACCCGCGTGAGTGCAGCGCAAGGAATGCCATCAGCTGCAAGGATATGGGCCTGTCCCTAAGTCTTCTTAGAGCATGCTGTCATCGAATGTCGCGCTTCAATCCATAATAGGGGAGACGGTTGTGGAGTAGGAGGCCTGGTAGTAGAAGATCTCATTGCAGTGCACAAAAAGGGAAACACTATTCGCAGAGAAATTAAGCATGCAGCATTAAGAATCCACTTGTTAGGCGCCAGCAAACCATCAGATATCAGCTAGCAGATTCACCCAAGTGCTCGCCATCCTTGATGCTCTATTGGCCGTATTTCTTAAGGCGGATAGCTGTAGATAGGATGTTAGTGACTGCCATTTTCGAAGTAAATCCGAAAGTAATGGTTGTTCCCTGAGAACAGCGTCTCATACGGAGTCCGTATTTGTAAGGGGGAAGAGGGCACTGGATAAGTTTCAACAAACCAGTGAACTAACCGTCGATAGCTATAAAGCCTGAGATATCTCGGGGCAGAAAGCCCGAGAGAGAGTCTATAGATGCGTCACTCTAGATAAGAGTAAGTAAGTTCCTTATAGATGCCCCTAAATAGGCGGGGGTGAACAGGGGAAGGTGCTTTAAGTTGCTTACTCCAGAGAGGTTGCTGGAGCGGCTAAGCACGTATGCCTGAATATTTAATGTTAGTTACCTACCTCGTATGCGCTCATCCTCACAGCACTAGTCGCGTTTCGGGATGGAAGGACAATAGAGCCGTCGAGGATTCCCTTTCGGGAAGTAGAGGCAGTTGTAGAGCAGTCGACTCCAAGCTCGTGTCGGACTGGTCACGCAACTCGCAAACCTGTCCATTTAAAGACTAAGCTTCCAAGTTCAGGATGCGCAGGTCGCGCGATGGCCCTGCGAGACAATTGGTTAGAATGTGCATATCAGGGGAAGCTGTGAGGTTGGAGCACGTGTCAGAAGACTGCTACTTGAGGAGACGACCATCAGAAGTCACCACGCCAAACTGCCCGAAGGAGCTAGAATATGAACAAGCCCAGAATCCCCGTGTATCATAGCAGTCTCGGCTCCTGAGGCCGACTAGAATCAACGAAGTCAGTATAACCACATGCATGCGTCTTTGGCTCTCTGTACTGACTAAAGCGGTTCTCCACGATGCCAATTATACTGATCACTACAGGGTTCCGCAGGATAATGGATACTTCATCATAGCTCTAATTGAACTGCATTGCTCCTCTATCAGCGATAGAGGTGGATCATAGCGGTCGCTGAGCTTACCCATTCTAGTCATCGGCGTTTACAGCCCTGGCGAGCAATGGAAGGTCCGTCACAGCAACCACTAAAATGAATGAGAACCAACGCTACGCAGCACCATTTCGACACATAATAGCCTAGTCGAGGCTGACGTAGTGTAGGAACGATACCGTGCTTCGTGGCATATTGTAAGGATACATTGCAGAGCGTTTACTTCTCTCATACTTGGCCTCAACCTTTTATCGACTAGATATTTCAGATACTTGAGCAATATTTAACTACAAGGCAGGGAAGAGGATAATAGTATTTATCTGCTAGGGTGCAACAGGGCGTTAGCTTTAACAATTTTTCTGGAGGCGGTTGGCACTCTTTTTCTTATTCGCCCACATTGACCCAATCAGCGTCCCCACGAATAGCTTCAGTGGGCCTTCTAGAGGGCTACAGCAGGCTTCAGCGCTGATTGGCTTCCGCTTTAGGGCTAGCACTTTCGGGAAGATTGTTAAACCTAACGCCTTGGCACCCTTTAGCAGATATGGTAACTCCGTGTATTACGGAAGAATGCGTCCGCATAGGATCCATGCATTGCTATCATTAGATGTCGTTGCAGTCGAAAAGAACAACGCTTTTGTGCATGGCGTTCATGAAGATTCATCTGGGAAAATTCTTCTGACGAGTTGCTCGCCATCTATCTCGGTTTTATCGCCGAAAGCCGCATAACGAGTCGCGGAACTTGGCTTAAACACGATCTTCCATTCGCACCAATGAGAGACCCGGCGCAGATTGAAAAGTGAGGTTTGAGTCCCGAGCCCAGGGGACGTTGATGATGGATCACTGAGTGTGACTTACTCTAATAGGCAGCGATCTTCGAGCTCATTCGTTATGGCTCAGTAGCCTGCCGCGTTACATGCGTCGCTTCTGGTTGCGTTGTATCCAGTTGAAACATAGCGCGCCTTGCTGCTTACTATTCGCAAATAATTTTTTCTCATAAGCAGCACTGAGCAGAGTCCACGTGTACACTTACCAGGGATGTATGCTCTTACCCTACGAAACGAAACGAAATTCACTAGGAAAAGACGAAGTCCTGCTTCTCCGAGGTATGAGGCTCGAGCAGTAAAGTCCTCCTCGTTCTTAATAATCATTGAGTGGCGAAGCAAGCCATATAAGAGATACCATTCGCTAGAGACCAGATTGTTTGAAACAACGGCTGAATATCTACAACAATGACAACCCGGTCTCGTGGATTTCATTGACTGTGGAGGATGCCGTCAAGGCCTGGGTGTCCAGCAGAAGAGGTCCAATCGTAATGATTCCTTGCGCTTATTGCGGCCCACGGTGAGAATCATTTCTATTATAGAATTCATCTCGGATATCAAATAGGAAGGTGGCGTCTATTTCAAATCGACCTCCTATGCGTGCAACTAGCGGCGCGCGGGAGCCACACCCCATGAGGCGTAGGATCGACGGGATCTGAGTGATAGCCTTCCTCCTTAAGCCTGTGGGTGTGCTTTCGATCAGATGAACATCCAATGGAGCTTGCACGATGCCGGCCCGCAATCGACAAAACAGCGCCCGGCGAGCGGCCCAAGAATCTCACGTCCTCCGGATCCTGGTGCCCATATCGGAGACTTGTGCCTGACTAGCCCCAAGCGACCCCTGGCCGCGTATGGTCAAGTCGACCTGCCTCTTTCGCCAGCATGCCATCCATATATATGGGCGGCGTTGTGGCTCGCCCTGCTGTCCCTTGACAATTTGCTCTGAAACCTTCCCAATGTGAGCCTCCAACCTCCGCGGCGTAAGGCTTGGTAAGTGGCCAAGCCACCCGAAGGGGCAGATTGTCCTCACGGAGGTGGCGACCAAGATCTTGGGTGGTATTGCCAGCTTAGCCGACTAGACGGAATGAAACACCGCTGGACCAGCAATAGATATGTATAAAACGACATGTCCAGCTCACTTCCTGAGTTCATCTCGACTGTGACCAACAGCGGCCGTCGTCCAGAGCTGGAGCAGGATACACACTCCTTTTTTGTCTTGTAGACACTATTCATTCCTTACTAGATTCACTCCTTTTAGCTGCACAAGCCCTAGAACTTTGCTCTCTGTTGACCATAGTCCATCCTGTACCACATAACACCTAACATAAAATGGCTAACACTGTCCTGCTTTCCACGCTCGCACTCTTCACGGGCATTGCTTCCGCTACGCCGGTGCATAGCCAGGCTGCTCACGTCCAAGAGCGCCGATCCGCTGCCGTGCCTCCGGGGGGCTACTTCAGCCAGGTCTTCCTGGACGACTTCTCCGCCGGAGCCATCGACACCAACATCTGGCAATATGACCTAGGAACGTCCTACCCGGGCGGCGCCCCGAACTGGGGCACGGGCGAAATCCAGACCTACACGAACGACCCGTCCAACATCCACGTCAACGAGGAGGGCCTGCTGGTCATCACGCCCCGGAACAACAATGGCCACTGGACGTCGGCGCGCATAGAGACGACGTCCAACGTGAAGATCGCCTGCCCCGAGGGAGGCAAGCTCTGGGTCGAGGCGAATGTCAAGGTCGGCTCCCCCAACATGCCGCAGGGAGAGGAGATGGGCATCTGGCCCGCGTTCTGGATGATGGGCACCGACTTCCGCGGCAACTACTGGAACTGGCCGTCGATCGGCGAGATCGACATCCTCGAGACGGCCAACGGCGACAGCACCATCTACCACACAGTGCACTGCGACGTTGCGCCCGGCGGCACCTGTAACGAGTTTAACGGTATCGGCTCCCAGGGCATGCACTTCAGCCGCGGCGAGTGGCACACGGTCTCGGCCGAGATCGACCGCACCAACCCGGACTGGGCGCAGCAGGCCATCCGGTTCTTCGTCGACCGCGAGCTGCGCTGGGAGCTGACGCCCCAGCGCCTCAACTACGACCAGGCCTCCTGGCGGGCCCTGGCCGTCAACGACAAGATGATCCTCCTCAACGTCGCCGTCGGCGGCGGCTTCCCCGACGGCATCTCCGGCGAGACCACCCCCAACCCGAGGACCAGGGACGGCGAGGATGTGGATATGGAGGTCGACTATGTTGTCGCCTGGACCTCATAGTTTATATGCGGCATGTTCGCCTGTGGATTTTTGGTTGTATATACTCTATGTTCCCCGAACATTTCAAGTTGGACATATGGGACTCAGTCACCCAGTGGGGACGGGAGCATGAGAGGAGTTCGGTTCCGCTGGGATCAACGCCGAGGGCGACTTTGTTTGGCCTGGGGCCTCTAGACAGTCATGACTTCAGGGTCCTGTTCGCATATGAGAATAACCTTTCATATGAAAAAATTCCACACGGCATCTGATGTTTCCGAATGTTGTGACTGCGCCTTAAGTTATTGGTGGTAGATGGGACTTCTGTTCACCCACGTCAGAAACCATGGGATTACCTTGCGTGAGTTTTCTGGTCTACCTAATCTTCGAATGCCTAACACGCCAAGCGGGCACTGTTGTTATGCATATTGCAATTATAATTGATTGCTTGCGTGCTTGCTTTCCTCATGGGCTACCGCTGTCCCTCGGTCGGGGGCTACTATCTACCCAAAGTCCCCTATACCCTTTCCCCTGTATTTGGCTTTCGTGGTGCGGTTAGCGCAAAGTCATGAGTCGAAGTGCTTTTTCTGGGCTTCTCTCTGGATGTTTTCCGTCTCATTTCTTCTAGTGTGATACTTGTTTGAGTGTCCGACTATTTCATCACATAGTCCGCCAGCCCGCTCGCCTTCTCATCGCCCTGAATGCCAGTATGCCTTACTGATCGACATTGACCCAGAAGCTAAGCCCATCCCATTGATATGAGTGTCGTCACAAACGCTTTACCCTACAACACTAGCACTCACCTTAGCGCTGCGAGCTGAGTCCGGCCGCCATCGCGTCCGATTCGGGTACAGCAACCGGCATGCACAGCTATCAGTCTTGAAAGTCCGCTATACCCCTATTATATACCGATATTGGTAATGACAATCTGGCAAACATTCGCTAACGCTTGACTCTGCTCAGGAGTTGGCAGGGGCCATCCTGTCGCCCAATTCAGACGCAGTCTGGACCTCTCTATGCCCAATTTGGCACCTAAAGCCAAGAGGCGCTTTTCAAGGATCTAGCTTGCTTGCACAACACTACTACAACGTTAGGCAGATTATTGTGTGAATTTGAATAGGGCGGCTGAACAGTCAGCCTTAGCCTATAGTATTTAGCATTGGAGGCGTTGGAGTAGGAACGAGGTGGCGTTCGGTTTAATTTAGGGATCAACGGCATTGAATAAGGGGTAAGGAGCTGATGCCTCACCTCCTTCCCAGCTTATCTGCAGCTGAAGCAGATCATCAACACAGTCACAAATGGCCGGCCAGCAGCGGTGATTAAGATATCGTCGGGACTCGAATTTATGCGGTTTAATGAAGTTTTGATTTTATTGTAGGCGGGCAAATGGAGCGGTGGTGTGCATTGCTGCCCCCTCTCAAGAGTCATCGACACCTGAAAGAGTTAGTCAGTTTTCTTTTCTCTTTCTTTGTTTTCGGCGCTAATGGCCCCGTTCTTCAGCTGCTGTTTCGCGATCCCATTTCGCGGCATCTGTATTACCCCTAGGTATGCAACTTCGTCGCCGGGTTCTCCAGGATAAGCATTCAGGGGGGCCCGAAAATAACATGCACACTCTCATAGAACACTTAGAAATCAAACCTATATCCCCACGACGTATAGTAAGAAATATGAGATCCAGAAAACTTGAAATATAATCTCCTGCTAATGCCGATCATACTGATGATTTTCTTGAATTTTACATATTCTTGTCAGGCTTCAATTAGTTCTGGAAAACTGCTTCCCTATGTGAAAGTGCGCATTGGTAATCGGAACGGCCTGGCATTCCGATCCGATCTTGGCATCGGCTCCGGGTCGTCGATCAGCCCCCTCCCTGGGGTAAATGAGATCGCCTTCATCTTATGTAGTGGGGTTAGCGAATTCAGCCCTTCAGCTGTCGAATCAGCTCGGGCTCACGAACACCCACCAGCACGAAACGTGAAGAGTGTTATCCGACACAAGAATGCAGTGAACCGCTCGGTGGTCTCAAGTGTCGTCATCCTGTGTAACACTCAGTACATAAGAGGGTTGTCTCCCCGTGGGATCAGATCCGAGCTTCTCTTCTCCCAGCATCAATCAGTTCTGCCTAATATCTGCAACCTGCTTCTGTTTTCCTACGCTCATCAATCAACCAATCAATCCATTATAATCCAATAATTATCAGCAGTCATGATGTTCACCAAGACTCTGCTCAGCACCACCGCCTTCGTGGCCGCGGCTTCGGCCTACCTCCCGAATCTGCAGGCCCGCCAGACCGGCCCGGTGCTTTCCGAGCAGTGCCAGAGCGCTGTGATGGACCTCATGCCAATCATGGGCGCGATGCCCACGGCGCCGCCCGTGGTCACGGCCGCGGCGCTAGCAGACCCCTGCGCCACCCCCGACCTCTCGGGCAGCGAGCTGTCGCAGTGGGAGTCGTACATGTCGGTAGTCAGCGACTGGGCGAACTCCAACAGCGCGGCCCTTAATAGCGCGGCCCAGGAGTGCGATGAGTTCACAGACCTCGCCCCGGTCCCCGTGTGCACGGGCTCCGCGGCGCAGCCCACCGGAAGCTCTTCGGACGATTCGACCTCGAGCTCCAGCGATGACACTTCGAGCAGCACCAGCACCGACGAGCCTTCGAATACCGAGGACGGCAATGCGACAGAGACCCCGGGCGCCGCTTCCCGTGAGACCGGCATGATGGCTGCTGCTGTAGTTGTGGCCGCGGGCGTCTTGGGTTTCCTGCTCTGAGGTGGAGCAGACCCTGTCCGCTTCTTTGTTTCAAGCGGCATGGACCTCAAGTGATGTATACCCTCTTTCAATAGGTGCACAATCTTTACCATCTACTCGGTAGCATGAAAGTTGGAAGGATAATGGGACCAGGTAGCAGTGAAGGAACTATAGCGGATTGGAAATTGCATTAGAGGCCCTGCCGGTTATTCGGAATATTATTTAATCAACCCATAATAGAGCAAAATCTGCCTCACAGGTCCAGAGCCATTCTACACAATTGCGAGACTTCTTAATCGTAATTATCTTTGTCAAGTGAAAATACCCATCTTCCAGCGCATAAAATTCCCTGGCCAGGGAGTGTTTAAGTCATCGCGACATCGTTAAGAGATTCGCAGACCTCCCATGGCTGCGTTCCTCAGAGTACCGAAGTAGCCCACCTTCAACGTCACCAGGTCCCTGAGATACGACAAGTCAACGGCTGGTAACGGAGAATCGTCCTCTGCCAGAAACTCGAGCACCCGGTTCGCTACCCATTCCGGATTCTCATCGGCTGCAGGAAGAAGAGTTAGCAATGAATCCTTTTAGGTTATCAAATAATGGAACTCACCAATCCAGTGACCGGCCTTGGGGATGATATCGAGCTCCAGATCGCTGGCGATGGGCTCGAAGGATTGCTTCAGCACCGGCTCGAGACCCAGACTCGCCTCCCCGCCCATGGCAAGCACGGGCATGCTCAGCGCGCCCTCGCCGGCGAAGCCGCCCTTGAAGAAGCTCGCATCAGCCGCGACGGTGGCACTAGAGAAGGGGCCAAGCATGGCCCGCAGGAAGCCAGGCTTCGAGATACTGGTTGCGTAGCGGTTGACGGTGTCCTCGGAAAAGGCGGCGGGCCCCGAGTAGCTGCCGTGGAAGAAGTACCACTGCAGGAACTGCCTCTCCTTGCCGGACATGAGGAACTCGGCGAGGTCGGGGACCTGGAAGAAGGCGAGCTGCCAGTTCTGGTACAGGTCCCAGAAGGGCGCGGGGTTCGACGACTCCTCGTACCCGAAACCCGGCAGCGGGTACTCGCTGAGGCCGAGCCGCCGCACGAGAGACGGGTGCTTGGCGGCGAGCGCCGTCGCCATGCCGACGCCCTTGTCGTGCGAGAACACGTAGGCCTAGGTGATGTTGAGGAAGTTCAGCACGCCCTTGAGGTCCTCGGCCGACGCCATCGCGCTGTAGTTACCGTCGGGCGGCAGGCTCGAGTCGCCGGCCCCCCGGTTGTCCGGCGCGATGACGGTGTAGTTCTGCGCCAGGATCGGGCCGACAAACTGCCACGTCAGGCTGTGCTGGGGGTTGCCGTGTACGAGGAGAAGCGGAGGCCCCGTGCCCGCGTACCGGAAGTGGATGCTCACGTCCTCGAGCGCTACGCGTCCGTGCTCCCACTTGTCGAACGGGATCAGGTCCGCAGCGTGCACGGCAGTAGCCAGTGTGGCAGCTGCGGCGGCCAGGTTACCCAAATGCATGTTAAGAAATTCGGGGAGACACGCTTCGTTGGGAAATAGTTAGAGCCGGCAAGGTGCTATTAATGAGGCGTTACTGGTCTGGAGATAGCCACCGTAGGTACAGCACGCGACACCTTATCTCATATATATAACTCGTTTCCAGCATTAGGCAGGGCATCAATGTCAGGGGCTTTCTTTTCTCCTCCATATAGGTAACGATCAAGATGACTAAATAATGGATTAACTAAGCATTGCTTATTTTTAATCCAGGTTCCATAGCGATGCCCGCAGTCTAAGCTCTTATCATAGACTTGGAAGAACGCGCGTTGATCCATGCGGTTTATCGATTGGCAGCTTTACCTACGCGGATAATACTGTCCGTATACTCAGTCTGATCATCCTCAGGCAAGCGAGGCGTGAAGCCGACGAGGTTAGAAATGTCAAGCGACTATAATGGTCAAGCTGAAGCGTTTCGGCCCTATGCAAAGCTCTAGACTATACAAGGCTGAAGTACAGTAGTAAAGTTCATATGTAATCGGAACAGGGGTAATGGTAAGCAAGGCGAGGAATTGATCATATCAAAGACTGATTTGAGGTGAGCGCGGGCGTACTTTTCCCCTTGCTGGAGTATCAATGCTCAGGACTAACGTCATTCCTCTTATCTCCCGGACTGCCGTCGGGAGACAAGGATCATCTGGCCCCCGACGCGCGAACTCATCGCTTACCCAACTCTGTCCCTAAAAGGAGAGAGCAGGCGCCAGGGACACTACATATGACTAGCCATACCCCCGTGCTGTAATCTCAAAGCCAAGATAACTCATTTGTTGTCGGACGAGCGCAAAGGTCGATCACGGAAAATGACCTCGACCGCGATCACAAAGTTACCACTACGGCTTCGACTTGTATCCGCCTTCTAAGGCCTAGAGATACCGGGTCGTCCAACCCGGGGTCCGTATGCGCCCGGTAGAACAGTACGTTAGTGAGCTTACGAACGAAATCCGCGTCGACCGTGACGCGGTCGCGAGCATCATCACCGTTACCGGTGCCGTATGCGACAGGGCCGGAGAAGCCCTGCCCGTATACATGGGGAGTCACGGTCTTGTGAAAATATTGCACTGGATAAGGCCGAACGGGGTTGAACTTGGCTCCCGGTGAAAGGCGTTCCCCATCTGATCTTAGATATCCAAGATACCGCTGTTCATCTAAGCTGCCGCATAAGCAAGTTTCTAAACCCCACGCCCCGTCGGCACAATGGAATCAATTGATTAATGAGAGACTTTTACGAGCCGTCCCTCTCTCTCGATACCCTTTCCTCGAGAAATCTATGCAGGAGCCAAGACTCCATAGCCCCCTGAGACTACTCTCGAAAAGCCTATGCAGGAGCCAAGAGTCCATAGCCCCCTGAGACTACTATTAGGAAAGTCCATATCGGAGTTACCGGCTTAGTAGTGGGGTAGGTTGGATATAGCCTGCATAGTGGCTAGTCGTATCACGCTCCCCCTTCCATGCTTACTCTAAACATCTAGCATGTTGGCGGGAGAGCTGTGCAGTGCCTTGAGGCTGGAAGTGGTACGACTCAATAGAGCATCAGCGCAGCATTTTTTTCGCTCGTTTCGCATCTAGCCAACTTATATTAAGTCAGCTCAAGACGCCAAGTAGGTAGCACGCCCCACAGACTAGCACTACAGTAATTCATCTCCATTAATATCCCTGAAGAGCATCACCATGGTGTGCCGTGAGTATCCCAGCGACGTCATCGCGTCGACCACGGTCCCGGCCTCGACGCTGACGCCGGCGCCGGCCTACAGTGTGGAGGACTACAAGATCGAGATCCCGCCAGCGGCGGCGGCCGACGACGCGCCGTTTGTCGACCGCCTCGCGCGCATCGTCAACGAGGTCTATGTCGAGGCCGAGGCGGGGATCTGGCGGGACGGCTTCCAGCGGACGAGCGCCGCCGAGGTCGCGGAGCTGATCCGGGCGGGGGAGCTCGCCGTCGCGTATCTCGTCAACGGCAACCGCAACAGTAGTAGTATTAGCAACAAAAGCGACACCAACGATGGCAAAGGCAATAATAACATGACGAGGAGCCAACCTCAACCTCAACCCATCGGCTGCGTTTGCATCAAGAAGCTGCCCGCCGGCGACGCCGACGGCGAGGACGCCGGGGAGGAGAAGGGCGAGTTCGGGATGTTGGCGCTGGACGTGGCGCACCGCGGGGGCGGGCTCGGGCGCGCCATGGTGCGGTTCGCCGAGGACCGGTGCCGCGGCCGGGGGCTCACGACCATGCAGCTCGAGCTCCTGTTCCCCACGGCCTTCGAGCACGCGTTCAAGGCGCGCCTGCAGCGCTGGTACGCGCGCATGGGGTACGCGGAGGTGCGACTGCAGTCGTTCGCCGACGACTTCCCGTGCCTGGCGCCGCTGCTCGCGGGGCCGTGCGAGTACCGCATCTTCGAGAAGAGGCTGGTCTGATTAGCATGGATAGGGAGATGGATAGCTGGATAGATGCCGGAAATGTGCCCAATGTGTTTTTCGGTGGTTTAGGTGTGAAGTGAAAGAGGCATCTGAGGAACGTGCAAAGGTGTCAGATCACATAGACTTTCTCAGCTCCTCTTCTTGGTGGCAGTTTATGTTCTTCAGAGCTGGTTTGAACATTGCGAAGTCTAAAAGCCACTCTAAGATGAAGCGTACAGTCAGGGGCACCGGGCGACCCCTCAAAAGGGCATTCTAAGTGCCTCCTCTATCCGTATAACAATGCAAAAGCACCACCCCTTAATCTACCAATACCCCGTCACAAATCCGGGAGAGGCGTGACCTTCTTCACAACTCGAGCGGGCGAGCCTATGGCCACCGAGAAGTCGGGGATGTCCTTCGTCACCACGCTGCAGGCGCCGACCGTGCAGCCCTTGCCGATGGTCACGCCCGGCATGATGGTGACGTTACCGCCGATCCAGCAGTCATCACCGATAGTCACGGGCTTGGCGAACTCGACGCCGTCGCGCCGCGACTGCACCTCGGTCTCGTGCGTGGCGGCGAAGATGGACACGGAGGGCCCGAACATCACCCTGTTCCCGATGGTCACGATGCCGCAGTCCAGGATGACCAAGCTGTGTGTTGGGATTGCGGCCGTTAGCCAATAGGATCAAATCAACTCGAATCACCTCAGTGCGGCTGGAAGCTTGTTCGGATCCTAATATACGGAGCAGAACAGGATGTTGGCCAGGTCAGAACCACTCAAAAGCGGACCCACGTACTTGAAATTCGAGTAGAAGCCGTCCCCGAGGATGATATTGCTCCCGTAGTCGATGTTAATGGGCGGCTCAATGTAAACCTCCTTCCCCATGTGCCCAAAGACCCCCTTCATCATCTCCTCCCGATCTTTGGCGAGGGAGTCCGCGGTGGCGTCGTTGGGGAAGTGGTGGTTGTACTTGTGCATGAACTGCCGCGCCTTGAAGCGGGCCTCCATGAGTGCCGGCGCCCTGATGTCGTACCTGGGAGAGGGAGTTCCTGGTGTTTAGCGTCGGTGCTACAGTACGTGGACGGCGAACGGTGTGCGTTATCAGGTGGGCTATCGGTCTTACATCATCCCCGAGATCATCTTCTCATAGTCATCGCACCAGGGAACATACGAGAGACCCCTCGCTATCTCGATGGCTTTCTCGTCTTTTTGCATGCTGGCCATGATGACTGGTTACGTGGTAGAGAACAGGCGAGAGAGGAACTACGATGAATGACGTCGGCTAAGTGTTTGGTTTGCTAAGGAGTAGGTCAGAGGTTGGGTTCACTTGTAGAATTTATACAGGTCCCTAATACGGAGGCCAACAGGAGTCTGATACGTGTCTAATTACATTGTAGTCAATCCATCTCTAGGTTTCTCAACCCCTGAAAATGCAGGTTTTCGCACCTGGCGGTGTCACATGGAAAGAAGGGGCGATTCTTCGGAGCGATTGAAGGTCCTGGCGGGGCGTATTCCACATGTCGCTTCCGTTGTGGAGGCTTCCTGGAAAATCATCGGGTAGTCAAAGGTCCATGTAATACCTTGACTGGCCTGCATAATGCCGGCAATGTTCACGTCGACCAACCAATAGCCGCAGTATTCGCTCCAGGCACGTAATTCAACGTCATTGGTAACAGATCGGAGTTGGGTAGTTTCACCGTTTTAAGCAAATAAAAGGGTTTCATGTTAGTTCGAAGTACAGTGATTTGGGAATGGCTATTTCTATGCGCAAATTCGAACTTCTGAGGGTATCGCCGAAGTTTAAGCGCCTTGAAATCTCATACCTGATACCAAGTCGCTTCCATTTTTAAGTGGGCAGCTGAGGATCGCCAGGCCTACTTTACTTCTCACATGCATCCTTATCCACAGGCCGAGTTAAGAAGAGAAAATTATCAAGGAGTTATCGCCGACAATGAAGTTCATACATTAAGATCAAGCTGCCGACCCTTGTTGTTCACTTGTAGCCCTTTGGCCATTCATAATTCTCCCTCTCTCCGCACCATTCCCGGCCCGTCGCATGTATCCGCCCTGACAATGACATTGAACTCATCGCCATCAAACGCCTGACCTTGCACCAAGTCCGGGCGACCCTGCACCTCACATTCTTCGTTGTTTAAGATCTGGTCGAGGAGGCCCGCGAGGCTAAACCCGAGTCTCTCTTTCGCCCCGAGGTAGTCGTTGCACAACCAGACAGCGGCGTCCTGATGGCATCCCGCCCGGACACATTGACCTCCACTGCTGACTGGGATAGGGAAAGCTCTTAGCTTGCTGGCGAAGTCGTCACGCATCACCTCCACAGCCGCGCGGCTCGCGGGCGGGACGTCCTGTACGTGGCAGAGCGTTTTTTGCTTTTCGTCCACTGTTGTCAGCAAACATCTCTCGTTGGAGGATAGGAGCAGGGCGTTGCTTATGAGTAGAAAGGGCTTATTTGAACATACCCAGACTCGCCTGTCATTTCGGCCTTCTCGTCGGAGGACGGCGGGAGGACGGAATTGCTTGAAGTCTGCCCATTCGAAGTCGGGCTTGCGCTTGAGGATCTGGGCTTCGATCTCCTACGGAAACATTAGTACATCGGAATACAAGACACCTAGGGCAAGCAAGGGGTCTCGTCTTCCTAATCCGGGGGGGCATATGCGCGGGATATTGGCTTACCTGGATTGTGCCGCTGAAGCTCAACACATCGCCGCCCGGTTCGATAGTTCCTCTCACGACGAGCGGTACTACTGTATACCGACCGGCAAAGTGTCTGGGGGTCTTGGGGCCTTCTTCGTGGAAGTTTCTCCAGCCCTAGTGAGTGAGTGGCAGTTCATCAGCTTTCGCTTTACGTCTGACATGTTATACAAGGAGCCCTTACAATGCTAGCACCGGTGCAGACATTGGCAATAGTCATGAGCCAGAGGAGGAGGGTATCGCCGTGCCTCATGATGCTGTCGAACCTCGAATATGATAAATCGTTGGAATACGGTAAGATCGTTATGGTGGTTTATTTGCGTGGGATGTACGGATGATTGAACTCTACAGTAAAAGCTCTACGTGATTCTTGACTGGGTTTATATCAACCTAAGAATCATTTGCACAAGAGTGTTTGCCGCTACATAGCGCGGCGTTCTTTGCTTGCCGGCCAAATAAGGTCGGACGGGTGATTATTATTAGTAGCATATTGAAGATTTCCTTAGCCCTGAACCAATATACATCGCTCAGCGCGAACTGGCGGCCGGGATCGTGGCCGGGATAATCGTATGTCGAGCGCGACTACGGAGTAGAACTGTATGATTAACGGCATCACTAACTTACATACATGCGCCGTATATCTATAATCACTTCCATTCCTACGCGGTTCGTTCATATCAATACCCTTTGCTAAATTGCCTAGGCTTATAACGCTTCATGCAATTTGATAAGTTTAACGAGCCTCCTTCGATTTGCCTCGAAGAGGTGCAATTGAAAGGTCTTGGCTACCTAGGATCCGTTATCGTCAGTTAGGGGGGCTGGCTGCCAGGTGTGGCTGACATTGCCAAGATGGCAAAATGCCCGCTTTTGGATGGATCGTCTTTGGTTTCAGGAAGCGCCTGCATGCGTAGCGCGGCTCATGATGTGACCAGGAAGCGGAACAGAAGCGCGACGGACAGAGGGTCCCACCCAGTCAATTCACTCTGAAAGTGGCGGACTGGGTTGGATGCTATGTCGGAGTCTGCGATGTCTGATTCGCTGCATCGTAAATGACCTACGTACAAGTTACGGGTATTAGAATACTTAGTAGGCTGCTAGGCATCAACTAGTACCATTGCACTTGATTTATAGATGAGTACACTTCAAAATCCCAGCGCCAGCACCATTGCCCTGTATGGATTGTGGTGATAGGGATGTTGTATTGGGAATGGTTCTAGCTAGCTCAGGGCAACCGGAGAAATTGTACTTGTAGCTCACAGCCCCACAGCCTACCGTAGCTATGGGCTCCCAGCCAATCATCTTTATGTCAACCATGCTGCAAGCGGACGCCATAGAGTGAAATATAAACCACAAAGTACATAGTATATCCCATCTATCATATTCGTATGACATATACACGGGGAGTAATCCTGCCAATAAAATTCCTTTGTTCAAGATCTTGATGCCTGACGCACACTAAGTTTACCCGGTGAGCTGTAGCTGCGGGTACCCCTTCCGACTACAAGGAAGAACTCCACCACCACTGGCGCATATGGTGAGCCGCGGAAAAGTATGCAGAACGATCTATCTATTCTGGAACGTAAGGGCAAGACGCCATAGAAATAACATTTCCATTGCTATGCTTTTCCACTTTCATTTTGGGGAAAGAGGGAACAATAACATCCGAACTAAAAGAGGGCATATAAGAAACGTGCACTAGCTAAAAGAATAAATTGAAAAGAAAAGGGGCTAAGAAAAAGAGAACTTCGATTGTGATTGGTTTAAATTGATGAAAAGTGGAACACACATGCCGCAGCAGGAAAAACACCACACAGGCGCACAAGAAAAAGAAGAAAATCTGTTATTTTGGTCTTTCTGCCAATGCAAGGATCGAACTTGCGATCTTCCGATTTTCTCGAAGAGAAAGTAACAGTCGGACGCCTTAACCGCTGGGCCAATCGGCATTTTGTGGGAGAATCGCGCTGTTATTCCTGCTGATGTGGATGGACTCTGTGGGCTCTGCATGCAACTAGTCTCGGCCTTGACGCCTCATCTGGGTAAGCTGATGGGGCGGGTCGTGCGAGACGGAAGATATGGATGGAAGCTACTTCAAAGCTTGGAAGGCTGAAATGGTTTAGCCAGGAGTATACAAGGGTCAACAGTTCCAGAACACGTCTGGACTCACGTAAGGGTAACTAATTTGGACGCTGAAGAAAATACCCGGCCTGGGTGGTTGGTCTCCTATACGGGATTACACGAACATGAGATAAGTATTTGGCACGTAGGGTATATTTGGAATAATGTTTTTAACGCCGGGAACTCGGTGATAGACATTCATGTTAGCTATGTCTAAGTCGTAAGTATGCGTGATCGATGCGAACAGAAGAAAGATATTTTACCTCCTCATCACTCGGCCAATGCCTCGAAGCGACCACCTCTTCCCGTAACGTAGTTGAACTTGTTTCCTCTGGTATTATTGCTGTCCTGGTCTTCTTCCTTCGTACCCAAGATGTCCTCTACTGACCAGGCAATCCTGTCCGCACCCTGTCTAGCTCCGATCAGGTTGGGAGCTCCCGGGCCAAGCTGCAAACCGGCGAACCGACCGGTTACGAAGAGCGGGACATCATCGCACCAAGCCATGTTCTCCGTGATGCATGGGAAACCGTTGCAGCTGGGGATAGGATATTCGGCTTGCATAGACTGCAGACAGGGCAGCTGCTCAAAGTTGGTTCCCACGCCCGTAGCAAAGTAGATGTGGTCAATCGGCGGAAGAGTTGTTTGGGTGTGGCTCGATAGTTGGACTGACCAGGTCTTGGACGCTGGATCCCATTCCCGATGTGAAATCGTGGTATAGAGAAGAAGTTTCAATCTACCCGAAGCGGCGTGCTGATCAACAATCTTCTTGTACGGCGGCGTAATGCTTCCTCCATTCCTAGCCTTCATGAGCTTCTCCCAGCGTTCCTCGTCCGTGTCTGATAAATAGAAGGCGGCCTGCTCGAAGTTTCGGAATTTGCCAACCCACTCGAGACCGATATCGAACGGCTTGACTTTGAGAGGACCCCGCATGATCAGCCACACGTTCCTCACTCCTTTACGAATCGCAAGGTCGGCAAGTTGCGCCGAGGTTAATCCACCTCCGACTATGAGGACATTCGTAGGCGACTTGCCGGCAATTCTGTTCTTCAGGTATCGAGGAGGGAACTCCTTGATCATCATCGCGTGTGTGGCGCCTTCCGTCTCTTGGGGTGTCAGCCCGCCAGGTATCTGCGGAGGGTTGCCCCCGACGGCTAGCACGACGATTTTCGCGTAGTGAGTTGTCTTGTTGGTTTTGACAGTGAAGATCCTATCCGTCTGGGAGAGTTCATCGACGTAACCGAAGACGATATCTTGCACTTGCTCTTGCCGGACGACATCCCCGCTTAAGCTGTATCGATCCACGATGCAGCTACAGTGGGAGGCGAAAAGAGGTGTAGAAGGAACGAAATAGTCGTTTCGCTCACGTTCGTCGACGGTTGGTTCTCCCTTGGGTCTATAGCCCGTCAATATCATCTCTGCAAGTTGATGATGGGTAGACTCACTGTCTTCCAGACCTGCCCTTCTTCTTCTTGTGCTTGCTCACTTCTTTTCCAACACAGCCACGAATCTCCCTCAGCTCTCCTACTCTCTCGTGGAAGTGCGTATAAGCCAGGAGCCCGTCCCGGTCCAGAGGGTCTATGTGGAAGAACATCGGGCTACGAAGGTGAGAGATGTCGAACGTCTTGAAGAGCCGATCCCATTTCGCCATGAACCGACCGCCTTCGGCATCGAGTACCAACATGTCGGGGCTGCCATGACCCAGGGAAGCGGCAGCCGCTGATCTCCGTCTCGTCTCGGAGCCGGTCTTATAGTACTTCACGCTTGCGCGGTCTCGGTGGCTTCGGAGCCAGTGGTATCTTTGATGCTCCTCGTCCGTGAAATTGGCAGCTGGGAAGGCTTCGCAGAGTCGAGAGGCAACCGCCAGACCGCATGGCCCACCGCCTACGATGATGACATCGTGAACGTGAGCTCCGTTTTCACCATCCGCCATCTTGTTCGCTTTTGTTAGATGACCAGAATGAAAAGAAAAGAAAAGTTTGTTCGGCTCCGAATTGTTGTGAATTCCGATGACGCTTTGCTGTGACTCGAGACCCAAAGGAACCTTGATGGCCTTCCGAATACCCTGATGGCACCCAGGGGGCAATGTCACGTCAGGGTCCAGAAGGAACCGCGCAACTTCATCGCCGCTACCTACATAAAGTCTAAATAACCTCCATCTCCCTTCCCTCTAATATTTAGCTTAAACAAGTACTAAGGAAGCATGACGCATCTTCGCCGATTAAGGCTGGCACCGTCCCAAGAGATGAATCAGAACACCGGGTTACTCGAAGTGCTCAGCGACATGGTGTGCTACTGCCGCCTCATCGCCTTCAAAGGCATTGCAGACCGGGCAAATAGCGGTAGCTGAAGCAACATCGGCTACCGCACCCGAGTGACTACTACTAGCGGCGCCTCTTCCATCAGTAGAATTGCCCGGCTGATCAGAGCTCGACCCTTTCTTCGCCTTTCCCTTGCGCTTGTTCGGTACGATGTAAGCACCCAAGTCAATTCGCTCGGGCGGGACGTCAAGCGGCTCATCCAATCGAACGTCTCGATAGCGTGGATGCTGCCCACGCCTTCCGGGCGGCGGCCCGCCTGTCAAAGCTGCTATTTCGCCCGAAGGCGACGCAGAGCTCCCGGCGGCTATCGCATCTGGGGGAGAAGCACTAGAGTCGGAATTCCCCGATGTCATCCTCTGCACACGGCCGATGCGACCATCCGTCAAGCGGACCTTGATGCCGCGGTGGTGGTCACCACGTGTGAGGACATCGCGAACGGTGCCTTGCACTTCGCGCCCAGTCCGCTGGTCTGCCTTCAAAACGATACTGACATGGGCACCAGGAATGACCTCCGTGGTCCTCGGCACTGTATTACGTGTGGCCATTGCGCTTGCGGAATTGGTATATGTGAAAGATGGTTGCTTAACGGGCTTCCAGACTGGGGACAACTCCAAAGGAGATTGGAAAATGAAATGCTGATGTACAGTGCCGACTAGACTAAAACAACGGGCAGCGTACAGTTTGGGTCGAAATATTCAGGAAACGGGGATACGGCCTTAACGTAATATGCTGCCGAGCAAAGTCTGAACCCAGCGAATTCCACAGGTTAGCCTGTAAGCTTCCGAGCCACTGCAACAGCCATGGTAGAAACCGGCAAAGCGTAACCCAAGTTGCAGCTTCATAGGTTTTGTGAGACGTCCTTTTTCGACGAGATAGGAAATTATACGCCTCTTACTATGGCTTCGGGGAATTCTTCGCGACAACCGGCTGGGTCGTGCTGCATACAACCCCTTATTCAGTCACTTCGCTCGTAAATGACATGTCGCCATGTCGCAGGATGGCTTGCAGGACACGCTATACCTAGCTACCGGAGAAGGCGGTCCCAAAGCGGGGTTTCATAGGTCGCCTGTTTGCCAAACCAAGTTAACGGCGCACCCGCCTTGTCACCGGCGGAGGCTGATTGGTTGTCACTATTTGTTGCGGTGGTACGCAACGGATCGGTCCAGATCACCAACTGCCCCCCGAACCAGCATCCGATTGGCCGCGTCTGCAAGCCACTGGCTGTTCACATAGAGATGTCTATATAAGAGATCTCATTACGAGACTCGGCGCGCCCGTGTTCCGCCTTATAGCGCAAGCTTCAGTGCGCTAGTGGTCCATGTCTCAAGGTATTATAACTAAGCATCACCTCGTGGCAGCTTATACGTACACAACCGTATCTCAAAGTTCAGAACCTGAGCCCTGAACTCTCTACACTCACCTCTTGCCAGCACCGTTGAGTCCCCAACATGACACTGCTCACTGATCGCTTTCCTCGCCCGCCCTATGACATCGAGATAGAGCCGCTCGTAAAAGCTGCTGCAGACAATACCGAGTCCTTCGTCGGTGATTTTGACTTAAAGAAACTCCGAGAAGAAGCTTTAAGGAGGGAGCACCCAAGAACCCAGGCACTGCTCGCGGACAAGACCGTAACCTGTCAGGATGTGGTCATCCCCGGCCCTCGCAACGATCTCACACTCACGGTTGTTCGACCGGCGGGCGAACCGTCTGAGCCTCGGCCTTGTATCTTCTATATCCATGGCGGTGCAATGGTGAGATCAGATCGCTACGCTGGGCTCGACAGCAGCATACTATGGGCCAGAGAGCTGGGCGCTATCACCATCAGCGTCGAGTACGGGCTCGCCCCGGAGAACGCGGGCACCGAGCCCGCGGAGGACTGCTACGCCGCGCTCCTCTGGGCCGGGAAGAACGCCGACGCGCTGGGCATCGACGCCGACAGGCTGATCCTGTACGGGGTGTCCGCGGGCGGTGGGCTCGCGGCCTCGGTGGCCCTCATGATCAGGGACAGGAAGGGCGGGCATCCCGTCGCGCTCCGCGGCCTGTTCCTCACGGCGCCCATGCTCGACGACAGGGCCGCCTCCGTCTCGGCCCAGCAGTTCGTGACGGGCCCCATGTACAACTCGACCATCAACCGCGCAGCCTGGCGCTGCCTGCTGGGCGAGCGCGCCGGCAGCACCGCCGACGTAGTCAGCGCATACGAAGCCCCGGCGCGGGCGCAGGACCTCTCGGGTCTGCCGCCCACCTACCTCGACTGCGGCACCGCCGAGCCGTTCCGCGACGACGACGCAGCTTTTGCGACCAAGCTTTGGGAGGGCGGCGTGCAGGCCGAGTTCCACGCCTGGCCCGGCGCCCCGCACGCGTTCGACCGCATCGCCCCCGATGCCGCCATCTCGAAGTTGGCGAAGGCTACAAGGTTGGCTTGGTTGCGCCGGATTTTGGAGACGGAGGCCAGGGGCCAGAGTGGGCAGGTCACGAACGGGACGGTTAGCCAGCAGACCATCGAATGAGATGTCCGCCTTATACTACCATGGATGGTTTGCTGACGGCGTTGTGGAGTTGCATGCATCACAAGGACTAGAGACGGCGAGTGCGTTAAACTTAAAAGTTGGTGTTTAGATTGTTCTAGTGAATTACTATATGGTTTGAAGCAAGTCAAAACGAATTCGCATCCGAAATAGGAGTCAATACACCTTGGTCCAGTCTCTGGTGTGCTTCTACGGGAACACAGATTCTGCGATGAATGCATTCAGACTTCTATCAATCCAATAACTTCATGAACAAGTGATTCTTTCCAAGCATATTCATTCACAAAAGCCGTTCGCAAGCGGCAGGAGTACGGTATCATGGTGATCATCGGTTACTACTCTCAGCGAGTCTGTGCATGCTCAGTGGCGACAAAGCGTGATTGGGCCTGTCAAGGTAGTGAAACGTCCGCGCTTTCCGGCGCACTGAGCCCTCCACATTCCCCAACTAGCATCCAGGCTCCCCAAGCGCTTAACTGTCTCTGTGCTCTGAAACGCATATCCACCAGTCTCATGAGGTAGCCAAAGCCCACTTTGCCACCATTCTCGACATTCATAGTGAGCGCATTCTTGACTAGGTTCTCGATCTCGCGGCCGTTGACCCGCGCCTCCGCGAGGGTGGCGAGCTCGATAGCCGACACATCAAATCTTTCAACGTCCCATTGTGGCAAAGAAAGCTGGCACAGACAACCTTAGCGTGCCTCAGCGGTGAGATCCTGATACTGGATGATCAGGTCGATTCGCGGCTCGAAGGCCGGGCTGATGGCCGCCATGCGGTTAGTCGTCAAGAACAAGATGCCATGGTAGTGCTCAAGGCGACAAAGGAGGGCTGGGTGGCTGTTACGGTCGGACGGGAACCGGAGTGTTGGTGAAAAGTGTGATATGACTTTTCACTTCCTAGAGACGAGCTCGTTCCTCTGCAGGCCTTCGAGGGTCCGCTCGCTGACAAACATATCCACCTCGGCTAGCAGCAGGATCGCGCTCCATCTGAAACAGCATCCGAAGGCGCCGGTCAGTGCCGCGCCGGCCTTCTCCGGGCTGGTCCCAGGGTCGTTGGCGCTTGTCAAAGTACAGCGGGACGCGGCATTACCCGGCGACTAGTTTGATCAACCGATGCCCCCTGTCTCCGGGCTCCAGGGTATAATACGCACCAGCTTCTGCAGTCAACGACTTTTCAGCTCCAGGGGGTCCGAAGAGCAACAGACACGCCTCGTCCTGTAGTCAGAGGGCTAGCTTGTTCATGGATCACTCCTTCAGATGCAGGTGACGAATTTGATTCTCACCCTCGCCCTCGAGGAAGTCGACGTGGATATTCGCGGCGTTCTTGTGTTTGACCAATGACAGCGCCGTTTCCTTGACTCCTTCTTGGAGAACTAGACTGCTGAAGACATGGCTGTTCCACCTGATCCCTGATAGGTCCTCAACGCGAAATGCACCGACCAATCATAATTAAGTTAGCCGGAGACATATGCCAGACAGATGGGATCATTCCTTACGCCACTCCTTGTGACGCAGTTCCATTTCCTTGGCATATGGGCTAGTTATCATGCACTTCTCGTCGGTCAAGCTATTGACTTCAGGTTGCGGCTGTTCCGCTAGTGTTCCGGAAACCGATTCAGCTGCCGAAATACGCAGTGCGCTTCCCTGAGATTGGACATCATCGTTTGTCGCACTTGTCATTCCAGAAATGTATCTCAGGCAAGGTGGAACCTTATTCTGACATCGGTAGTAAGACTGAGCGTCCAATGATAACTCTTCCGGAGATCTACTCAGACGGGCGGTGTGTTAGCGAGAGCCGGAAGCTTCCAACCCGAAGGTTATCACATACCGGCTTCACAACCCTGGATCCTACCAGCTTCGTGCCCTCCCCATGGAAATGATAGCCTCGCAGGGCTTCGAACTCTCTACCCCACCCCATAACCCTGTTCAAGTCAGCGTGGTGGCCGGTTACCCACTTTGCTGGCTATACGGGTAGGGACGAGACTGGTCGCTCGCCATCGTATTACGGAATCATAACATCCTTGTTCTCGTAGCCGAATCGGGTCCCGTTCCAGTCAATGTATTCCATTATTACAGCGTAGTACTGCTTGGCGACGTGACCGGCATGTTCGAGTGTGAAGGACGTCAGTTGGTAAGGAGAGATTTTTTCACCGTCACGGGCGGGCATGATCTCTCCGGGACAGGAGACCGCATCCGGAGAGTTGAAGCTGGCCTTGCCGCTCTTCCGCAGCCTCGAGTGCTCATCGACTGATGAGCTGAGGACCGAATTCAGGACTGCGATGAGAGCAAAGGTGTTGACCTTCCCCTGGTGGTCATCGGTCGTATCGTGGTATTCCTTGAGCGCCTCCCAGCGCTGGAAGAGGGGCGTAAACTGGACCGTGAACTTTATTTCGGTACTGTTCCGGTCCACGCCTGGGTAGTTTCCCATCATGGCCAAGAGGGCAGTGTCTTTGGCCCGACCACGAATGGCGAATGAGTGGCTTGACCACTCCATGCTGTTCTTGACCATCTGTTGGATGATATCGAAGTTGGCGCACTCCTTCTGTAGCGCTTTCCATTCGGGTTCCACATATCTGTGCTCTGACCAGCGAATCGGGGCCTTGCGCGGATGCGTCTCGGGGTTGTAGAGGGCGTTGACACGAGGGGGTGAGACCTTGGCAGAGGCTGCCTCCTATTTGGGAAGAGCAACCAAATTCATGATGTCAGTAGTGTTATATTCTGTATTAGGGCTTAGGCGCGGAGGGAAGAATGTTCGGCACTTTTACTGGCAACTAGGGCTGGTTATATAGCTGCATGCGAAAGTCTCTTGAGGAAAGCTGCCGGTGGAACCCAAGCACTCGGTGCTTCACTGTCTATGTACAAGGCGACGCCGTGGGCATCTGAGATATCAGTTTCATTTCGAAAATATGTAATGTCCCAGGCTGTATGCAAAGTCGACCGAGGTTTATGTTCTGTTCATTGAACAGGTGCAACACAAGGTCTTCGTACATATTACCTAGGCAGTAAGGGGCTCTAGACTTGCAGACAAATTACTTTATATAGCATCCGTAACCTGACTCCTAGGCGGCCAACCTAGCCTACCTAGGCCACGTATTAGCTCTTCACCAAGGCAGCCAGTGTGCGGTCGCCAATTCTCAAAGACAGCTCTTTTTTTAGCACCTGAGTTAAGGGATAAAGTAAAACTTGCAAACCGTTATGCTTCTGCGCATGTACTGATTTCCAGCGCCCAAGACTTCCGACTTTGCTCCCAGCGCTGGGTACTTTCTCTAGTTTGACCCCTTTCCTAGATCTCTACCTCTATTTATAGACTCCTTCGTGTTCTCTGCTGTAAGAGCCTGTTGAACTGTTCGACCCATTTATCCATTGAGTGGCAGCAGCCCAAGTTACAGTACTTCGACACTGGCTTGTCAGGATCTAATACTGCATTGATAGGCCTCTGGAGATAGGAAACTAGGGAAGTCCACAATCAACTGGACTACTTTTGGTTAGCAACTAAATGAGTCTTACAAGATTGTCCTTTGCCAATGATTAAGACAAATATCCAAGGGGCAAACATATCCCCACTGTTGCTCATGGTCAACAGCGTCCCCCTTCAGTATATATCTGACGCCCCTCTTGTCCAGAGATAATAGTAGAACGATAAACCGATAACTCCTTTGCGTTCCCCATGTTTCATGGTAATCTGTAAAGTCTGCTTATTCGGTGTCTGTACTTGATTCCTTCTTAGGTCTTGGCCTTCTTTTTATACCTCTTCTACCCTATACTCATCTCCCCTTTTCCTATATATCATACTTCCAGATGCTCCGTTACCCGTTACACTTGGGACAGCAATGCCCATATACATAAGACCTTAATGTATGTCCCATCCTCTTTTCTTTTTCTCCCTTGTATTCGCCAAACTGGCTTGGAGAGATCTGCTCGCAGCAAAGTTGACAAGGACCGCCTTCGTGTATTACAACGAGGCTACCCAGGGTGTCACTCTGCACCAGCACGCACTCCGGTCCATTGAGAAAGACCACGAGATTACTATCTCGTACATGCGGGTCATAATCAAAGTGGGAATGACGGACTGAGAGTCTAAGAGGAGGACCATAGAAACATCCGGAGGAAGCAAAATAAGAAAAATTGTGGGAAGGAAGAAGCATGGTGGGTCGGAGAGGGTGGATTAACTACCGCCACACGCTTATGATACAGTACAGTTTCTAAGACGACCGGGGACGTCAAGGGGCGTTACCGCGAGATCCGAGGGTACGCAGCGGAGATGGATCGCGTACTTGCACTGGACGATGCCCTACACGTATTTCGATGTACCATACACCATCCAAAACCCACGGCATGTACAATCTCAGCCAGTACCCAAAGACCCATTCCTCGCAAGAGCACGTGGCCGGCGGGCGACCTTGCGGTTTGTTCATGGCGCGACTGACTCGCCATGATGAAGACAATAAAGGGACCTGTAATTGGGTTGAGGAGGATATTGTAGACATAATCCACTATCAAGCGTTTGAGAGATGGCAGGTACTTCTGAGGAAGGAGCCATACAGTGTGTCAGGAGAGGTATTTCTACTGGAGCCCAGGCTTGGCTTGTACCTAACATCTTCATCATCCTTAGGCCACCCAAAAGAACCTCTTCGTTTTCTTTGAGATCATGGCGTACATGAGAGACGCAAGGCTGGATATCGAGGATCCAGAGCCAGTTACCAACGAGCACGTAGAGCGGAAGAGCAATGGTCACAAGTTACTGGCAAAATACTAGGATATTGGGGACTAACACGGAGCGCAAGCAGAGAAGTTGGGGAAAGCTGCGCGGCTGGAACTTATGAGAAGATAGGAAGACGAAGTCTTGTGTGACGAATATCAGCACACAATGTGTATGACCTGCCCCTTGGATATCAGCCTCCGCACTTGGTTACCCCTAATTTATCCCAGTTACGGATCCGAGACTCCGAGGGCTTCATACGATACGTACATCTGGAATGCCGAACTAGCACAGTCAGATACCATGATGTGATATCGCAGAATACTCCTGCCCTAAGTCGTGGTGGGTATGAGGGTATATACCACGGCATCCTAGAACCGGTATGGTGATTCCATAAACCGCGTGTGGGGTAAAATCATATTGTACAATTGAGCTCTATTCCACAAGCGGCATCTACAGATGCTCTATTCTGCTTGATCACAGTTTTTGCACATCCAGACGTTCATTACCAACCCTGCTTGGTCAGCTCCCTGACTCTCCTGACCGTCTCCTTGAAGCCCTTCTTGAATCTCTTCTGCCACCGCTCACTCTTGAGCCTCTTGCGCTTCAAGCCCGGTCTCTCGTGGAACCTCTGGTACTGGAAGTCTTGTCGGATCCTGTTCTGGGCGACCTGTATGGCGAGGATCTTGAAAGACCTTGCTACGTCTACGTTACTGGAGACATGGACCGTACGTCCGAGCCGTGGGACCAGCCGCATGGTGGGCTTGGGCGCTTCCGGCGCGGCTTCGGAGTGCTTTGTCTTCTGCAGGTCGGAAAGTTCGATGTAGACGTCTTGCGATACGCTGTCGTAGGTTGGCTCGCCAAAGCCAGACTCTGAGGGATCTGAGCCGTAATATTGTGACATATTAGGCTTTTTGATCTCGCCTTCACTCTCGGAATCCCGTCCCTCTCGAGTAGTAGTCGCCCACGCGAACGAGGTGTAGGGTTGTTGCTGTTGGGTTGATGGCAGCGATACGGACGACGATGTCTCTCTAGCGCCACTACTGCCATTTTTTTTCAAGGTATATAGTATCGGGGACGTCGTTATATGTCTCTGGCATGCTGAAACCGCAGGCTTGGATGCGAATTGTATCCGCGCGGACGAAGGCCGGAGCAGCGACGCGGATCGAAGAGCCGCATGGGCAACCCGGCCCAGTTCAGATGCCCTAAGATTCTGGTTAGATGAAGAGCCCATGCAGGATCAATGGGGCAAGACCTACATTCTGGAAAGCCCTACGTAAATGATCCCAAATTACAGCATCAGGATTTGTGGGACAAGCGATCAATTGTCCTAGACCGGGGACCGCCGTCTGCTTGCGCCGGAGGTGCGACTGAAGCTCTCGTCACTTTGAACGTTCTCCGGGAAGCGGGACCCACTAATAATTTTGGCAACACGGAAGAACGAAGATGCCGGCGACCGGCGCTGCAAGGTGCATGTGCAGGTGCCACCCAGCTTCTAGGTACTTGTACTTACTTGTAGCGTAAGGCTCGAGGCTAATGATGGGAAGGTCGCCGAGTCGCAAAACCTCGCTCATATGCATACTGGATTTGGTGCATTAAACGGTTTATGGTGTAAGTATCGTCGTTCATTAGCAGCTGAGCATTGACCATTTTTCATTACCGACGTGAAGAAACAACCGACCTTGGAATTTCCCGGCCAAGCTGCATCCCTGATCTTGCGCATTTCACTATCGCTTTGCGCAATCCGAACTGCCGCGCGACGACTCCATATCGATTATTGCTAAGAAGAAGCGAGGTGAATCGAGATGGCATATAATCCTTACGGCGGAGGTAAGTGGCCACTTTCCAAAAACACCAAAGCCACGCCCCTATCTGTTGTTTTCCTACAAGAATGCCGTTGCTTCGGCTTCGGATTTGCGTCATGAAGTGCGAGGTGCGGGAGATACTGATGAGAAGATACAGTGCCTGGCTTCGGGCCGCCGCCTGTCTACAATGCATACCCTGGCGCCAATGGAGCTCCAGGTATGGCGCCTCCTCCTGGTCTAGGTGAGTACCCTCTCATCCTCTCGGCCATCAACATGGCATATTAACGTCGCTTTCCAGGACCCCCACCAGGCATGTCAGCCCCGGGAACGACGCCACCACCTGGCGTTCATCAGCCGAACATCAATCAAGCTAATCGACCTAGCGGGTTCCCTTCCAACTTCCAAGCCCCTCCGAACATGCCCAATATCAACTTCAATGCCCCCGTGATTCGACTCGGCACGACGTCTGGGAAACCTGCTACTCCTGGTCACCCGGGCCGGAAAGATAGCGAGACTCCCGCGTCAGTGGGACCACGAGCTGGCATCGGCATGGATCGGAATGTAGACCAGGCCCGACAAGCCGTGCGGGATAACATGCAAGCCCTGATCCCCCCGAGCAAAGAAGAGATCGTGCGCACGATATTCGTCAGCGGTATTACAGACGGAATCGGCGGAAACGAGGGCGTGGAGAAGATCCTTGGCACAGCAGGCAAGTTGAGGCGCTGGGACCGTGCTACAGATGCTGCTGGAAAGGAGCTAGCCTTTGGCTTTGCGCAATTCGAAGATGCGGAGTCACTCTGGGTCGCCTCGGAGCTCTTCAAGGACATCCAAGTGCCCAAAAAGAAACAAACCCCTTCCGAGGGACCAGCCCAAGACGATGACACCTTCGACGGCTTCGAAAAGGGCGCCCTGCAATTCCGGTTGGACGAGAACTCCGTCAAGTATATCGAGGCATACAAGGAAGGCAGGGGTGACGACTCGGGCGCAGAGGACAAACTCGAAGCTGCGAGAGGTGCGTTGAAACAGACTATCAAGAACTTCTTCTACCCTTCTCTACAGTCAGCAGCAGATGCGGATGGAGATGTGGCCATGGGCGACGCGTCGGGTCAAAACGGAGAAAATGTCGAGGTGGTTAATATCCCCTTGGCACAGGAGGACGAACTTGCCGACATCCCGGCTGAAATGCGCGAGACTGTTGCTGCCGAGATCGCAGCCTTCAGAGAACGAAGCATTAAGCGTGACCTGGAACGTTTGAAGAGGGAAGAGGAACTCGAGGCGATGGAACGCCAAAGGAACGGCCCTCCTAGGCCCTCGCGGCTCACGTCACCGCCGCCGTCCAACTCCAACAACATCCCATTGGGTCCGCGCGGTGTCCCGAACGCGCCATCCGGTCCCAAGGGGCAAAAGTCCGAGTTAGGCAAGGATTATAACAGGTCCGTCAGCTTCATCAACGGCGGCACCACTAACGGTAGCCTGAATTACGACCGAGAGGATGATGATGACCCCGCCAGCGACGAGGAACTGGAGCGTCGCCGAGTCGCCAAGCAGAACGCCGAAACAGAGAAACTGTACCTGGACGCTGAACGTCGCTGGCTGAACCGGGAGAAGTCGCGTACTGCAGCGCTTGAACGGGAGAGGGAGCGCGATGACATGGATGCCAGCCATCTCGCGAAAGCCCGAGAGAAGATGATACAGGAGCTCAAGAACTTTGACGACGATGTTGAAGCTTCCCTTAAGAGCAGGGACTACTACGCCGACCGAAGCCTTTGGATGCGCAACCGTGCAGCGTTCAGAGCGAGGGAGATCGCAGCCGATGATGCGGACCGTCAGGCAGAGGAACAGGAGCGTCTCAGGGAGGAGGCTGAGCGTGAGCAGGCTAGAGGCATGGCCGACTCATTCCTGGAGAGGCAGGCTCAGGAGATGGAGCAACGACAGAGTACGAGAGCCGGCATGGCCGCGCCGCAACCCTTCAAACTGTCTCTGGGTGCTGCTGCTCAGAAGGCGCAGGCACGTGCCGCACCGCAGCGGAAGACTATTGCTGAGGTGGAAGGCCTTCTCGAGGATGAAGAAGAGGACTCGACTACCAGGCGACAACTCATCCCTATCAAATTCGAGCCGACCGCGGCTGCGGCCATGTCCGATGAGGAGCGCGAGCAGGCCGTGCGTGCCTTGGCTCAGGAGATCCCGACCGAAAAGGAGGGTCTCTGGGAATGGGACGTCAAATGGGACTACCTGGACGAGGGCGTCATCCGAGAGAAGCTGCGGCCGTTTGTCGAGAAGAAGCTGGTCGAGTATCTTGGTGTGCAAGAGCAGCTGCTTATTGAGGTTGTGGAGGAACATCTTCGAAAGCATAATAAGCCTAGCGAGCTAGTCGAGGAGCTGGCAGAGGTACGTGCCGTTACCCCTTTGGTTCATATGGAACAGTCATTTTGCTGAGCCTTTACTAACTACGTGCAGGCACTGGACGAGGAGGCCGAGCCGCTTGTCAAAAAGCTCTGGCGCATGGTGATCTTCTTCACCGAAAGCGAAAAGCGTGGCCTGTCCGCATAGGATGCGTGATCTGCATGCATGAGGTGATTTGCGGTCATGCAAGATTGTACCATGGCGACTATATTCTTATTATGATCCGCGAATGCGATGCGGAAGCAGTTTATGGTCGCATATCGATATAAGCATGATCATGCGACAAGCGCAGTCCTAGGGTGCCGTCCCAATCTCGACCACGGACCGTGTGAACCGCTTCTAGGGGAGCGACACGAACCTTCGACAAACTCAAGACCGTACGTGTTCTTTTAGCCGAGAGGTGTATTCTCAATAGTAACCGATACCTAATAGTGAGCAAAATTCTAATCACAATTCCGCACGTGATGCCGTGGTTAAAGCGATGAAAGTGTGTCACCAGAATTGCATCAAATCGCTATAACCCTCGTGATGTCCGTCATTTGCTCCCCGACGTCCGTCATTTGCTCCCCGACAACCGTCCGCCGGCTCTAGGAAACATGAAGGACCATGGGCAGGCGCATGCAGGCAGGGCTAGACTCTAGCCCTACTTACTAAATTCGTGGAACGCTACGAATCGTGATTAGCATTAGTCCGGAGGAAGGCGGCCTGCGTCGTGGTTACACCTGTCTCCCTGTTGGTTACTCTACGACGGCTAGCTCCCATCAGCAAGCGGGCAGCCGATACTCTACAGCTGATGCGTAAAACGTGAAGTGGACTCTTGCCAGGGGATTGATTGGGCTGCATGATCAATGGGAGCCCCATTACTATACGGGTGGGGTTGTTGTGAAAGATCCAAGGGTTAAAGGGCGTAGGCTGGGTATCGATAGGCAAGCTATCCTGCATAAATAAATATGTATTTGGGCACTGATGACGAGAATTCTGATCATGCTAACCGAACGTTGGTGTTCTCAATGCTACGTAGGTATGTATATACCAAACTGTCGGCAAGTGTGTTGCAGTTTCTGCTGATTCTTCTGTATATGGGGTTGCAATCTAGGTTTGGGGGGGGTTTCTGTGGGAGTGGGGTAGTCTCCTTATTGATATACTTAAGCCTGTTGACCCTTCTGTACCTGCGATCCCAGCTAGGGCCACTAATCAAAGCTCCTTTAAGCCCTTGCAAAAAAAACCATACCTAATAACACAATTCCTCAATTCCCAAGTACTAGGCGAATTATACATCTATACATGGCCGTTGAAAGTGGCTGGAAGTAAGTATTATATAACAGGAATATGCATCATGGTTGAGTGACATTCCTCGGCCGGTTAAGTGCTATAAGTACCGAGGCTAATAAACCCCACACTGTTACCCCAGATCTTGTCCGGCATCATTTCAACTTGAACTGCCCTTTAGTTATATAATTACGTAGACCAAATATTCACCCAATGCACCCATCCAACGTCTAAGTCGGAATTACAAATGTCCTTTAATGAGATCATTGCTATAATTGTATGTAAGACTCTGCAGACGTAGGACCAAAGCCAGAGATCACTGTCCTCGCGGTGCCCAACCATCTAAACAATTGCTTCACTTCTCCCTAATTGTCCATCACCGAGTGAGACACACCACCCATCTACCAAAACTCACCCACATTCGGTAAACATCCACCATGCCATCAGCCGCCGGCATCACCACCAACCTCCCCGCGGGCCTCACTGACCCGCCCCCGGCGACACCACACGTCGAGGTCTCCTTCCCACGGCCGCACGTGCTGCTCGTGCGCCTCAACCGGCCCGAGAGGCTCAACGCCGTCCCGCGCCCGCTGCACGCCGCCCTCGAGCGCCTCTGGGACTGGTACGACGCGCAGCCCGCACTGCGCTGTGCCGTCCTCACGGGCGCCGGCAGGGCCTTTTGCGCTGGTGCTGATCTTAGGGAGTGGGATGGTCTTCATAACGCCGCGCCAGGGGGGTCTGGATTGGAAGGTGGGTCGGCGACGGGATCGAAGACCGTCAAGGCCGAGATCACGCAGGACGGCACGGGCGAGCAGGGCGTCGCGGTGCGCAGCACGACCGCCACTCAGGACACCAGCGGCAGCGGCAACGGCACCGCCGGCGGCCACAGAGACGCGCTCCCACGGGGCGGCTTCGGCGGTCTCAGCAACCGCGGCGGCAAGAAGCCCGTGATCGCGGCCGTCAACGGCGCCTGCCTCGGGGGCGGCTTCGAGATGGTGCTGAACTGCGACCTCGTGGTGGCGTCGCGCGCGGCCGCCGTCTTCGGGCTGCCCGAGGTCGGCGTCGGCGTCGTCGCGGTCCAGGGCGCGCTGCCGCGGCTCGCGCGGTCCCTGGGCAGCCGCCACCGCGCCCTCGAGGTGGCGCTCGCGGGCCGCTCGTACGACGCCGCGAGGATGCGGGAGTGGGGGCTCGTCAACGAGATCGTCGACGGGGATAACGCAGCGGTGGTCGAGGCGGCGCTCAGGTGGGCCGAGAGGATCGCGGCCAATAGTCCCGATGCGGTCATCGTGAGCCGCGAGGGGATCAAGTTGGGCTGCGAGGGCGTGAACCCCGAGGTCGCGACCGATATCTTGATCAAGGGGTGGTACGCGAGGATTGACGGGGGTGAGAATATGGTCGAGGGCGTTAGGAGCTTTGTCGAGAAGCGGAAACCGGTTTGGAAGGACAGTAAGCTCTGATGGGTTCACGCTGTGAGGGTTGGATGTGTGTAAAAGAGGTATATACAGTGCTGATTACAATTGCTTTGATCATGTGTATATGTCAGCAGTCACAGTGATCGAATGCAGGAATCTGGCGTAATTGCTCTGTGTTGGTTATCTAAGTTCTAAAAAAGGACAAATCTAGTCCGTGGGCAATCGCCCTTACATACACGATTGGGTGACAAAGGATCATCAGTGGACAAAGACTGTCCCAGGCAGCATTCTGCTGCCTAACCTAAACAAAGCCCACCAGCCGGTAACACCTGAAAGCACCAATTGCCGACACGCCCTTTTGCGTCAGGTAACTACGGCTAGAAAGTCCGAAAAGTCCAAAATCAAATCTAAAAACAACCAATTTGTATAAAGATTAAACTTTAATTTCGTATTTTCTTAAATTCCAGGTTCCGTACGAACCGTTCAAAATCCGTTTTATTAACTAATTTCGTAAACCCGTCTACAGGGTTATCTTTACTTTCCACGTATTAAAAGCTAATATTTTCTACCTGGACTTCCTATCGTACGTAATAATATTTAACTTTAATATAACGCTTCCTTCGTAATATCTATATTTCTTTTACTTATTTAAATACTTTTATATTATTTTCTAAAATGGGAATAAAACCTTTAGGTATAAACTTTAATTTTATTAAGAAATTTTTAATCCTTATTGCCTTTATTACAGTTATCCTTATATCTATATACTTTGCTTTTATAATATATTTCGTAATAACGCTTTATAACTTTAAAATTTAAAATACGGGCGTTTTAATTATAAAAAATACGTATTTTATAATAAACTTTATTAATTTTTAATTATTTGTAAAATTTATATTTACTATTCCGAATAACCTTAAGTTATTATACTTTTGATACAGGTAATTTCGTTTTAATTTTCTATACTTAAAAAATAAATTTATTATACCGTTTAAATAACGTAATAATTTTTTGATACATTTTTAGTATTTAAGTAATAAATTACTTATAAATTTAACCCAAATTAAAGTTATAAACGTTATATCCGGTTTGCTAATATAATTTAAAAAGTTAAATTTTTTTATTAAATTTATATATTCGAATATATTTTTTTTGTTAATTTTACTTTCGTATTTAATAACGTACTTTAAGTAATCCTTAACGAATAATATAAGTTTTTTTCGCATTTCGTTTAATTTAATTAATTTTAATAACTTTTTAATATACTGTTATTAATTTAGCTTAACGTTATTAATCGGTAAAGAACGGATAATTCGTATACTTAGGTACTAATTTACGTTTTTTAAGTTTTTAATAAGAACGTTTTTAACGATTTTTTTGGTAACATTCTTAAGTTATTATCTATTAATTCCGAAAAGCAGAAAGTTATTAACGTATAAAACGATAATATACCTTATTTTGGGGTTATAATAAATTATATTATTTAAAATTAATAGGTAAAAGCTGTGACGGCAGCCGCCACCAGGATCAAACCGTAAGGCTGGCAACCGTTATATGGGATTGACAGCTGCCATATAAAAAGTAGGGACATTTATAAATTTTTACGCACTTTGCGACTTTATCTTTCCTTTTTTTTTTTTTTTTTAGCTTAAAATTTTCGTTTATAACGCCAATAAACTAGTTATTATGTTATATTTCGCTGGCCGTAATATTATTCTAAGTTTATTCCTTTCCTCGTTAGCCTAGCGATTAATAAATAAGGCACCATACCTTTTTTACGTCGATACGTAACGACGAAAAATAACACGTCCTAAACCAGACCTAAAACCCAAATTAACCAGCATTAAGATTAAATATTTATTAAAAAAAATTACCTATTAACTAGTTAACGTTTAAAATAATTTAAATTAATTAAAGATAAAATTAAAAGTACAGAAAACAAAATACCTTCCCAAAACCTAGATTAAAGTGCGGAAAACGATATACTATAAAACGAAACCGAATCCGTAAAAACAGAAAGTTTATCAGACCAAGACCAAGATTATAGCTACCTAAAAACCGACCCTAATAGGTAACTAATCGACAAAATGGCTAACGATAACCAGGATATTTAAAAAAAACTTTAAAAATTCCGCAACGAAATCGTTCGCTTTTAAACCAAATAAAGTTATTTTTCCCCTATTTCTTCCGACAACGCCGACCGCCTTCGCCGAAAAAACATAATTAATAGCGCTTTTAGTAATACTAATACGTTTCGCCTTACCAATATAATAACATAGCCCGTTTTCCGTAAGTTCGTAAAAATTAATGGCGCAAATTTTAATTATAACCGAAAGAAAAAAACTTACGTTAACGACCTAGCCAAATTTAACGGTAACAAAACCAAATTTAACGTTTAGGTCCGTAAGGTCGTAAACAAGTTCGAAATAAATAAATTAACCTTTCGGAATAAAAAAATTTATATAATTTATTTAATAAACCTTTTAAAAAAAAAGGCCGAATAAATAATTAAAATTCGTTATCGATTAACCATATAACCTTTTTTTTACGTAATTAAAATAATCTAGGTATTAAAATTATCGTATCATAACCCGAATCAAACTTCCGTTATTAAAAAAACCTTCCGTACCTTTACCTTTAAGCCCGGCAAAAATTAAAATATCTACGATTTTATCTTTAAATTTAACATTTTTACCTAAAAGGCCAAAATTACCGAAAACAAATAAAAGCAAGTTTTATAAAAACATATCCCCCCAAACCTTAACTTACGCCTTTTTAAAGATAACCGTAATCCCGACGTTACTTACGAAAAATTTTGTAACCGTATCGTTATAATTGCTTATAACAACCAGCTTATTTATAAAAAGCGCCAGCAAAAACGTAAATTCCGATTATATAATCTTAATAAACCGAAAAACAAAAACAAAAAATCCCGTTCGAATAATAATTCCGGCAAATCGAAAACGTTAAACAATACCGGCAAACCTTTATCGGAAACTAAAAAAAAAGATTTATTAAAAAGCCGGTACGTACTTTAATTATAATAAAACGGAACATAAGGTTAGCGACTACCCCGATAAAAAAAAAGTCGTTACGGTAAAAACAGTAAATAATTCGTCCAGTTCCGACAAATCGGAAAAAAAATAAAACCGTTAAAAAATTTCTTAATAATTTTCCCTATATCAACAATAATAAAAATAAATAACCTTAAAAAATATAAAGCTTTTATTAAAATTACGCAAATTTAAATAAATAGAATTAACTTACGTATTATTGCTTTTTATAATACCGGAACATAAATCCGATTTTTCGTTAACCCTTTTTTTATTAAATAAGTAAAAAAGCGATTATAAATTCGTATTATCCGGTTAAAAAAATTAATTTAATTATAGGATTACCGGAAATAACCCGCCGGCCAAATAAAAGCCTAAATAATTGTAACATTCGAAATTAACGGATAACGTTTTCCCGATTAAATTTTCCAGATTACGGATATTAAATACGATATTTTTATCGGTCTCGATTAGATGGAAAAACATAACTTATTACTGAATTACAAAAATAAAAGTATTATTTAGCCCGACGACCTATCAACTTTAGCTAAGTTTTTACCGGCAATTAAACTTTTAACCCGATGCTAGCTAAACGGATACGTTAACCTTAAAGTTTAAAAAAACGTTTACCGCCGTAACCGCGTTATGGAAAAAGTTAATAAATAATACCAAATTTTTCGACGCTTATAAAAAAAACCCGAAAACGATTTTACCTTAATACCCGTACCTGTTATTTCATTAAATAAAGTAAACGAAAAAGATATACCGAACGCAAATAATACCAAACCAACCATTTCCGTTATAAAATTTGCTAAAAATAACGTAATTATCGTTTTATTAATAAATAAATTAAAAATAAACCTTTATATAAAACGATAAAGTAAATAACCGTTACTTTAAAAAATTATTTTTTTTAAAAATAAAAAATCGAACGTTATAATAATAACCGCCTTAAAAAATTAAAAAATATATAACGGCTAAAAAATCCCTTTTTCCGAAAATAAAAATCCGGAATATATAAAACGAATCCGGAAGCTTTTATTAAAACCTTTTATTTACTTAAAAGGATTTTTTTCAAAAAAAAAAGCTAATATCTTTTTAAATTTCCGACCTAGCCATAACGTAATTCTGGAACTTAACCGGCCGATATCCGCTTTTAAACCCCTTACTTATAAAACGCTTATTTAATACCTTCCGTTAAAAAAAAAAATAATAAACAAATTATTAAAAATAAACTTTATTAAATTATATATACGAAAAAACGCCGCCTTAATCCTATTTGCCTTAAAACCTTATTCGTCGGAACGCCGGTTTTATATCGATTACCGTTAAAAAAATTAACATTTAAAAAATCGCCTTATTTTAACCTTTTTATTTAACGGTACTATATTTAATTACCGAAACGCTAAACGCTTTATTAAAATCGATATTATTTAAACGTTTTATAAATTTCGTATCGTTATTAAATCGAAATATTTAATAACATTTAAAACCCGTTAAAAAACGTTTTAATAAAAAATACTTTTATTTAAATTAAAAATAAACTTTACCTAATAATAATTGTTTATTAATACTTAATTACATAAACTTTTCGATTATTACGCAAACGTTTACGCCGACGACGTATTAATTTATTCCGGCCCGGAAAAAAAATATTAGAAATATTACGAAAAACTTATTTACCGGCTATATAAAATTAACCTTTAAAAAGATATTAAAAAATTCTGATTTAACGTTAAAAAAGTAAATTACCTCGGTATTATCATAAAAATAAACGTAAATATTTTTATTAACCCAGTTAAAATTAAGGTAATTTAAAAATAAAAATTCGAAAACCTTAATAACCGTACCGTAATCCGTTTATTTATAAAACTTTATAATTACGTACGAATATTTTGCCACCATAAAAGCGGCATAACCAAATTATTAAACCGCTTATTAAAAAAAAATACCTTTTTTATAATAAAACCCGAATAAAAAAAATTTTCGAAAAAATAAAACGGCTCGTTTACGAAACCTTAATTTTGGCCTTTTTTTAACCTAGCCGACCGATTAAAGTAAAAATAAACGTATCCCGTAACGTAATTAAAAATATTATTTAATAACAATAAAAAATAATAAATAAAAACCTATAAAATATTTTTTGAAAATTATAACCTTAACAAAAAGGACGTATTTTATTTAAAACCGAAAGTTGCTTGCCATAATCCAAACCCTCGAGCATTATTGCCTTAAATTCTAAAAATAAAAGTTTTTTATTATTACCAATTATTAAACCTTATTATATTTTGCAAACAAACGCGTTTTTTTTACGCGCCAGATCCGATAAACCGATTTTTTTTTTAACTTTAATATTATTTTCCAATATCAACTTGGCAAAAAAAATGTCGCCGCAAATACCTTATTACAAAAAACGGTAAATTTGCTTACAATCAAAACCCGAAAAAAAAAAAGAAAAAAATTAAACCTTAATTCCGTTAAAACGATTAAATTTTCTTATCGCTGTTACTAACGAAATACCGATTAAAGTACGAATCGAAAATATTCTATAAAATACCGACTTAGTTAATTTTATCCGTCGCGAAAACGAAATATAAAACTTAGGCAAAAAAAATAACAAATTAATAATACCCGAAAAAATAATTAACGGTCGCTTTTTTTTCCGTACCGTATTAATCCGTAAAGCTTATACATTTAAAATATTCGCGTACTTTAACTAAAATAAAATAATTAAAATGTTAATACAAAAATATATTTAATCCCGGTTTAAACAAAATATCCGATAATATATTCGAAATTATTACGATTACCGTCGGAATAAAACGTTTCGAAATAAAATCCCGGAATTCCTTTATTTTTTTTTTATTCCGAATAATATTTAAGATTACGTTGCCGTCGACGGAAAAAATATACCAAAAAACCGTTACGGTTATAATTATATATAAACGTTTATCGATAAATTTAACAGGATTATAATAATCTTGCCAAGTAAAAAAATTAATACCGCCGAAACCTTAATTAACCGATATTATCGATACTTATATCGTTTTTTTAAAATGCTTGTTATTTAAATTAACGATAACGTAAAATAATTTATTTCCTAATTTTTGATTAAATTAAACGAACTTACCGGTACAAAATATCGTTACGGGAACGTTTTATACCCGTAAATTTAAAAAATTATTAAGTTTACGAACCAAAAATTAAATTAACGTTTACGTTTTTATATCGATAAATACCAAAACGATTAAAATATATATATACCGGCATTAAATTTCGCGTATAATTTATTATAATACTCGTCGATTAACATAACCCCGTTAAAGGTTATATTAAGTAAAAATATCCGGAACCTATTATCGTTGGACTTAAATATAATAAAGGTAGAAACCGAGTTAACATAACGGATATTAACAATTATTAAACAAATTAAAAACGTCTAAACGTTTGCAAAAAAAGCCGCGTTAAAAACGTAAAAACGTTAAAAAGCATAAATTAACAAAAAACGTCGCCCCGCCGACTTTAAAGTCGGCAACAAAGTTTTTTTTCGTAAAAAAGGTTTCGTAATATAAATATTGATTATTTGCTTAAACTTACAATAAGTAAAACCTTTTAAGGTTATGGAAAAACGTAAATATAATTTCGTTTTTAATTTGCCGCCGAATTATAAAATAATTAATTTATTCCACGCCGATCGGTTACGTAAAGCCGACGATAACCCGTTACCTTAATAAACCCAGATATTACCGTTACCTAAAAAAATTAACAATAAATTAAAGTTCGAAATAAAACAAATCAAATAATTAAAACTTAATAGGCGCCATAAAAAACTGCAATATCAGGCCAAATAGAAAGGTTACGATTCCGACGAAATATGGTATTCCGTAACCAACTTTAAAAACGTACCGATCGTGGTAAAACGGTTCTATACGGAACATCTTAAAATACCTAAATCACCGGTCCGCTTACAAAAATAAATACGCGTAACGGCAGCCGACGAAATTAACGAAAACCATCCCGATAATAATAAGGCCGCAAAAGTAGGAATTAGATTAATAAGGAAAAAACGGCATTTATAACTAATAAAAACTTACATACTTTTTTTGATCGTATACAAGTTTTTAAAAAAGGGTAATATAACGGCAGCCACCACCAGGATCAAACCGTAAAGCTAGCAACCGTTATATAGGACTAACAGCTGCCATACAGAAAGTGGGGACATTTATAAATCTTTACGCACTTTACGATTCTACCTTTCCTTCCTTTTTTTCTTTAGCTTAAAATCTTCGTTTATAGCGCCAATAAACTAGCTATTATGCTATATTTCGCTGGCCGTAACAAAAGCCTAATTTCGCAAATATCTTTTTAACTTTTTCCTATTAAGCAATTCCGGCTTATTTTAGGCCGTATAAAGGGTTTATTAATTTAATAACTTTCTTAAAAAAAAAACGGTACGTTTTTTTATCTTTTAAGTACGTATCGAAATATTTTTTTAATATAAGGAACTATTTTATATAAATATTTTTTTTCAGCTTATTATTTAGGTACGTAACGATAAAGTCGATTTAAAATATATACTAGTTAAAATAAATAATTAAGGTTATCAGGATTTTTTAATATATAACCTTTATTATATTTGTTACGGTTTTATTATAATTAATTTCTTTTCGTTAAATAAACCTTTTCGCATAAATACGTATTTTATATTTATTTAGCTTTTTTATAAACGTATATTTTTTTAATACCTATTTAATATTAATAAAATATTTATAGGCTTTTTCGTTAAAGGGCGTAAATTTAAAGGTTTTACGCGAAAAGTTTTCTTTAATTTTTATAAAAATTATTTTAAGCTATATTTTTCGTTTTAAGCCTTTTATAACTTTTTTTAGGGACGGGCCGTTATTTATTATTACAAATAATTTATAAATAATAAATAATTTGCTTAAATTAATGTTTTTTAAATTTTTAAACTTAAAAATGCTATCGTATTTATTCTTTAGCATGTTAATCATTTATTAATATTCGTAAATATTCCGGATAACCTAATCGGCGTTTCCATAGCCTTTAAAAAAATCGTTATCGTCGACGTTTAGGACGAAATAAAAGGTATATAAGCTTTTATCGCCCTTTTTGCCCTTTTGGGTTAAAATTAGCTTTAATTCGCGCATTAAATTAAAGGTTTCGTTTAGGGCTTTCAGGGTATATAGTTTAGAAATTATCTTTTTCGGTCGTTCTTTTTTACGTTTAACTTGCTTAGTTTTTTAGTCCGTATCGTTTTTCGAAACGACGTTATCGTCCTTGTTCTTTATTCCGATACTTTTTTATCTTTAATGGTATTTTAGACGTTTTTATACGGGCTATAGGAACGATCGAATAATATCTTTAAGGTCGGGAATTTTCCTTAGCTTTTTCAGGTTTTTATAAACTGTAATATGTAATATTATAAGTAACTTACCGCTTTTTAACAACCATACCTTATAATTATATATCCCTTAATAACCTAATAGTATACCTTTTGTTTTACGGGCTGCTAGCTTTTTTAATTTAGTTTTATAATTTTTATTAATTAGAATTATATATTTGCTACCCAGAATTCGAAGATAATTATTATTAAACTTATATAATTTATTAAGTTCGAATACGTTTTTAAAATATTCGATTAATATTATATTTTTTATTATAAATTATCTAGTCCTATTAACTATATACGTTATAACTTTTATTATTAAGTCCTAAAAGCATATCGGAATTTTTATCTAGGCTAAAGTTGTACGAACTTTATTTTGCAAAAACTAAATACCTCTTTCCGTAACTCCGTTTTGATATTAATTATAAGAACTGGAAATTATTAGTTTAATACCTTTAATTGCGCAGAACTTTTTAATAATCGATATACCGAATTCCTTACCATTATCCAGATATAAGGTTTTCACTTTTTTGCTTCGACCTTTTGCGTTAAAGGGGGTCGTTTTTAGATACTTAATTATCCGTATAATATAAGCGCATAAATTTTACTATATTTCGTTTTTAGTTTTAAACGAATAATATTTTTTATAACGTAATAAATTATTTATAATAAAACCGAAGTAACTATTATTTTTAATGTTAACGGGCTTAATTAAGCCTATATTATACCAAATAATTTTTTTTACGTATTTCCTCCGTCGTTAGGGATTTATGGATAGGATTTTCCGTATCTTTTTTTCGTTATACGTTATATAAGGCAGCGTTTCCACTTCGTTAAGGTTTAGGTTTATTTCCGTAGACTTTTTAATGGTCCAAATTAATCGTTTTATGCTAAGGTGGCAAAGATAACGGTACCAAAGGATGATTTTTTTTATTACTTCGTCCGTTATGCGAACTTTTTTATCTTTAAAAACGTTAACGAGCACCTTTCTTAAGTTACCGTCATCCTTACCAAGTACCTTCCCCAATACGTATCCTTATTAATAGTTCTTGTCGTTCGTCGACTCCGGGGCCTTAATAATAAGCTCCGGCTTCCCATAAAGCCATAAAAAAAAGCCTTTCCGAAGTACGTTAATTATCGTTAATTGGGACCCGTTAGGATTTATCAGGATGTTCCTATTTAAATAACCTCCCCTTTTGTAATATATCTTTCCAAAAAATACCTTTAAAGGGAAGTCGTTAATATATAGCGTATACTTTACTATAATTTCGTTATTCTTTTTACGGGATCCTTTTAGGGACCACTTTACTGTTTTAACGGCAATGGCGATAATAAATCCTTTACCTGTTATGATATGGATTCTTTTATTTTTGATATTTAGAACCGAATTTTTTTTAAAATTCTTAATATTATTCGTAATATTAACGTTTGCTTTTAAATCTTAAAATAACTTATCTTTATTATCCTTTATAAATAAATGGATATGTAATAACATAGTATTGCCCATAATAACTGCCTTAAAGCTTTTAACCGTTATAGCCTTAAGGCATTTAGCTATTATAACTACTTTCTAAAGCGTCTTACCAGCGTTATCTATAACGGTCGCTTTAAAGCTTTCGATTATTAAAGCTTTAAAGTAATTAGTTATTAAAGCTTTAAGGCAATTAGTTACTGTAACCATTATTTTAAGGCATTTAGGCGTTATAATTTTAATAACATTAATTATTATAGCTAATTCCTAAATTACCTTATTATATTATTGCATAAAATTTTAAAGCTGTTATTTATTAACATAGGCATTAAATATTTTTTTATTAAAACGGTACAAGTTTCCCAGGCCTTTAGAAATAAATTACTTTTTATCCGGTCTACCGCCGTAAACGTTACCGCGGGTATTACGAAAGCTATTGCTTTAGTTATTATTATTCCCTTAACGTTAATCTCGTTTTCTTTTTTTCCCTTTACCGTTTTTTTCCTTTTAAGGTTTAAGGCAATCCTTCGCTAGGTATCCGTACTTGCCACAGTTAAAGCAAAATAATTTTCCGTTTTTATTCTATGCAGGTTTGTTATTTTAAAAATTATTATTATTTTCCTTACCTTTGTTCCTTTAAGCGTTATAAAACCGTCCGTTATTTTTCTTTTTATTAATACAGTTATAAAACTTGCTGTTAAAATCGTCGATCAGTTGCTAAAAGGAATAATCCGTCTATTTAAGCATTAATTGTATCGTTTTACATTAACTGCCAGCGCGGTCCTTTATAACAGTAAAAAATATCGTAATATATTCCTTGGTCTTAAATTTTATATTATAACCCTTTATTTTTCGAAATAACTTTTAAAACTTGGTAATAAATTACATAAGGTTTTTTTTATCGTATATAATTTTGTTAAGCTTTTTTTAAAAAAACCTTTGCCGGGCCTTACTTATCGCTATATAAGTTTTCCGTAAGGTCCTTAATATTTTTATTCCTTTTTTAATATTTATAATTAACTTAAAAAGCACCTTTTTGCAAGTTTTAATAATAACCTTTACCAAACGTAACTAATTAATTTGCTTTAACTTTATACCGTTTTTATAACCAATCTTTTTTAGTATAAGGTTAAAAACGTTACTTCATAATTCCTAATTAACTTAACTTAATAAGTAATTCTTTTTATTTAAAAAAAAGTTAAAGCGTTTTTAACGAAGCTTCGAATCGTTATTGGATTTTTTAAAATCCTTTTTCCGTTTCTTTAAACGGATACCTAACTTACTAAAGCTATTTAAATTATTAAAGCTAAAGCCGGAAAAGTTGCTGGAAAAACCGTAATATCCCTTCCGTCGTTTCGGTAAATCCTTAAATAACCTTAAAAAAAAGGATAATAAAAATAATAAGTTATTTAAATTATTAAGGTTTCCGCGGGTTACTCCCTTTCCTTTAAACGGTAACTTTACCTTTTTACTTTTCTTTTTTTTCGAAAGGTTGGGTTTCTTAATGGACTATTTTCTAGGCTTTTTTTCGCCTTTTTTCAAGGGGTTAATCTTTTTTACGTCGCTTTTTTCGGGTATTGCAATAAGCGTTATAATAAGCGCTGTAACAAGTGTTATAACGGGAACTTTTTTTAAACTATTTACCCGAACTATAAGCTAAGCATTCTTTAACGTTTTTACTTATATACTTGCATTTCGCAAGCTTTTCGAACTTCGTAACGTTTTATTTCCGAATATATCCAAAAACTTTATTATTATATCGTTTAATCGTAATATTATTTCGTTAATTTTTTGGTTTTAAAACTTTATATTTTTAATTTTATTTTCGACCTATTAATATTTATTTTTCCGTACTTTAACGTCCTATTTAATTTTACTTATATTGGTACTTAAAAACGTATAAAGCTTATTTAAATTTACTTCGATATATTATTTTTAGATTAAGGTTTTAAACTTTTTTAAGTTTACCTTTAGCCTTTATTACTAAGGCGACGAGTTATCTTCTATTAAAAATGCCTTTTATTTTTCCGCTTACTTTTTTTTATTATAAAATTTTTTATCTTAAAAATTTTTTTAATCGTATAAAGATCCGGGATAAAAAAAAAAAAAAAGTTATCGTTTATATATTTCCGTCCTTTAAAAACAAAACCGTTATCGGATAAATTATTAATTTATTTAACGGGGAACTTTTTAAAAATTTTGCGTTTTTTTGCTATCGCTAACTGCTATTTAACTTTTTCCTAAATCGTTAGCTAAACGGCTTTTTTTTAAGTTTCGTACTTTTTTTATTAACTTAGCTTTTAATCTACAATTAACTATTTCGTATAACATATTATAGTTATTAATTAACCAAAAGATGTTATTATGTTAGCAATTATAATAATCGAATGCAGAAATCTGGCGTAATTGCTTTATGTTGGTTATCTAAGTTCTAGAAAAGGACAAATCTAATCCGTAAGCAATCGCCCTTATATACACGATTAGGTAACAAAGGATCATCAGTGGACAAAGGTTGTCCCAGGCAGCATTCTGCTGCCTAGCCTGAACAAAGCCTACCAGCCGGTAGCACCTGAAAGCACCAATTGCCGACAGTATATTCATATTTCCAGCAGACATGTCATCTTTGAGCCGTTTTCCGGAAGGGCTTTGGAATATATTCAAGAATGTGACTTATCATCAAGTGCGTCGCAATCTATTGTCTTTCACAAACCATATCGACTAGATAAGGAATCCATCACCCAACATCGCCAGAGTCCCCGAGTCAAAACTAACCCAAGACTCCAAGCTCAGCTCTCAGGTTATTCATGTACGAGTTTCTGAGAGGGGCTCGAAGAGTCGAGGTATTTACTCACGTGCCGTTACTCCCGGTATCAGTCTCCTTTATGGGCTCCTGGCTGAAAAACTAGCATCGGCCCGTCACTCACCGTACCCCCAAAACCTCCTTCCAGGCGATGGAATGATAACATTTTCGGTTGATACATTTTGCGCGTCGCTAACCAACTACCGAGATTCTGGGAATATCGTTCTTATATCCGGTTAGCTCAAGCGGCCAACAAGATCAGCTCCAACAAGCTTTGCGGTTACGGTGTATAGTCTCTTGGCAAACAAGCTGGGTGGGGATTATAGCAAACAGTGCGGGGACTGAGGGTAAGACTTTGGGGTAGATGCGGAGAATCCGTGGTATCAGTGTGGGTACTCACGCTTTCACGGAAATATGTAACAGAATTTCCATCAATAGGAGTTCAGGCCTGTATATTAGGATGCATAGAGCCGGGTTCAGCATGGGTATCTATCTCCACGACGCTAAGCTTCCTTCAAGCTCCGACAAAATCCATGTGTTTAGGGCCCTATTCTCGGCTCTGTCTTCATATGTGCTCTTCATTTGATAGGTGGGATGGATATGCAAAAGCTCTTTAACAGCTATTAATTCGTCATCAATAGCATTGCCGCTCTGCCGACATCGAAGCAATATGGAGGACTCGCATAAGCTCAGAGCTGTCCATGGGCCAGGGGATGGGGGGTTAAAAGGCCGACGATCCCCATTGGTTTCCGTCCTACTTTGGAACCTTCCTCAGTGTCCCAGAAGACCCTCGGCCGGACTCGTTGATCTAGCAAGAAAGAATGCGGTCATCAAATCTCCTCGCGGTTCTATCGGCCGCTGCTAGCGCTGTTGCAGCTGTTATTGACCTGCCGGCCAACGTCCCGCGCAACATTGACGAGTTCCGGCAGAAGCATCCCTACAAGAAAAAGGGATGCCACAACCAGAGGCCACTCGTCAAGATACGGTCGTCCGCGGACGACACCGACGACGTTGCGGATGAGTTCCTCGAAGGTCTGAAGAAGGCCAACAACGGTGGCACGCTCTACCTCCCCAAGGGCGAGCTCTTCATGATCGGCAAGCCGCTCGACCTGACGTTCCTCGACGACGTCCATGTCCACTGGGACGGCGAGGTGAAGTTCACCAACGACACGCCGTACTGGCAGGCCAACGCCTTCTCCCACCCCTTCCAGAATTCGCTGATGTTCTGGAAGTGGGGAGGCAACGACATCTCCATCTACGGCGAGGGTATCCTCAACGGCAACGGGCAGAGGTGGTGGAACGAGTTCTCCGGCCTGGAGATCCTGGACCCCGACAACGAATACCTCCGGCCGGTGCTGTTCTACGCCGAGAACGCCACGAACCTCCACATGGAGGGCATCCACGAGAAGGACTCTCCCTGCTGGACAAACTTCGTCGTGACGAGCAAGGGCGTCTCGTTCAAGGACGTCATCGTCACGGCCGAGTCGAACAACGCGACCTCGGAGCCCAAGAACACCGACTTCTTCGACTCCCTCACCGTCGAGGACGTCACCGTCGAGAGGGCCTGGGTCAACATCGGCGACGACTGCTTCAGCCCGAAGTCCAACGCCACCAACATCCACGTCAACACCATGTACTGCAACGGCACGCACGGCCAGTCCATCGGATCCCTCGGGCAGTACGCCGGCGAGATGAGCTTCGTCAAGGACGTCGTCATCGAAAACGTCTGGCTGCTGAACGGTGACAACGGCGCTCGCATCAAGAGCTGGGCCGGCCCCGATATTGGCTACGGCTTTGTCGACAACGTTACCTTCCGGTAAGCTTGAGCGACTTCGATGTTACAATAATTGATGCTAACGTGCAACCAGGAACTTCTGGCAGGCCCGCAACGACTACTCCGTGCAGATCGACTCCTGCTACTTCAACGTAAGTGTGGACCTACCCACCATCAGCTCCCATAAACCAACCCCTATTCTAACACGAATTCCTCGCGCGCAGATCCCATCGGAGACGTGCGAGAAGTACCCCTCGCAGATGAACGTGACCAACATCCTGTTCGAGAACTTCACCGGCTACACGAGCGGCAAGCAGGGCGCCGTCGTCGCCAAGCTCAGCTGCTCGACGAACCCCAACGCCGTGTGCGAGAACATCCGGTTCAAGAACTTCAACATCACGAGCCCCTGCGGCGACCCGCCGGTGATCATCTGCGACGGCGTCAAGGGCGACACCGGCGTCGACTGCGTCAGCGCCGACTCCGCCGAGGCTCAGGCCGCGCTGAAGAAGACGTGCAGCGTCCCTTTGGCCACTATTGACCCTCCTTTCTGAAAGGCTCGGGTTGGGTCCTGCAAGCTTTGCTTGAGCCCTTGTTGATACCGCATTATCCTATAAAATGTAGTCGTAATATAACCTTTCCCCTGGGTCTTGCATCTGTCGCACATGCGTCCTAGCTTCGCATCTATTCTCACTAGCTGACTGTGGTACATACTCTTGGTGGAGATACCGATGCTGAATGCTACTCCGTTGGAATCCCTCCTCGGCCTGTGAGATTGACGGGATGATTGAAGATGCCCACCATTCTTAAGGAAGAATCCTGGATAAAATCGACGATCAATTGTAAGGGCCGCTTGGAGAGAGACCATCAAGACTGAATGCATAGCCGGTGGTCCTAAGTTAATACGTCATTGGTGACTCCTTTAGGGGAGATAGAGGAAGAGCTACCAGAGCGGAGCAGATTCGTCGTGTAATATGCCGGTCTCACGGAGAACACAAACGACCTCGTTTGTGACCATACTTGATCGAGTTTTTGTATACCCTTGCCCTTCTTTGACCCAGACTCCAACCTCACCCCTCTTTTGCGGAAGGATCAGAGCTTCGCGGGCAAGTGCGTTTCAACGAGCGCATCCCGAAGTCGGGAATGTTGAATCGCCGACAGCGGTCACGGGCTTCTTGGTACCCAACGAAATTCCGCGGATGAGAGAGACGGCTGGGATCTTTTCGGTCGGAATTGGAGTTGCCGGCAGGGACGAAGGCTCAGCATCTAATCATAGTCTGCGCCGCAGATGTAACCGGCGGTGCTGCCGATGCAATACCGTATGAACCCCCGATGACGACCGAACAGGCGTGGCAGCAGGGGTTTTTTTCGCGGAGATGACTATATGAACCCCTCAGCATATTCCTTTTTGAATACCTTCTTCGCCGTAACTAGAAGACCCTCGCCGTAAGCCTCTACGAAGGAACCCTTCTCTGTGATCATCTTAGCTTCTACGTTCTCCTGTACGATACGTGAGAGAAGCGAGGGATCGCCAAAGCTCGGAGGGCGACATGAAAAGCCGCCTGTTGCTTTTCCCGACCCTTAGCCTCCTTGCTTCTTCGATTTCGATCTCCCTTTGTGGGCCCTTGCCTCCCTTCCTTTGGCTGCGTTGCTTCACCCTGGGCCCTTCTTCGGCTTTCCAGTACCAATCGGGCGGCAAGATCCAGGATAGTGCGTTTCCCACGGAAATACTCTTCAAACGCTGGGGTATTCGGTGCCTGCTGAAGGGGCCAGGTGGGAGGCATCTTGTGTTCTCCTTCCTTCCCCTTCTTGGTTCCTTTGGTGTCACCACGCTTGCTGTTTCTAATCAAACGGCCTAGGAGTTCTTTCGTACCCCCCAAGTTCTTCCCCAGAGAAGATTACTACGTAACCCTTACAGCCAGTCCGCTCGTAGTTTACTCTGGTGTATATGTGCTCGCTGCCAGAGGATCTCCTGGAAAGACCGTGGAACCCCATGGCCGTCTCTAAGGGGGTCCTTGCCTTGCGATTTCACTCGGAGGTCGCATAGGTATAGACCTAAGACGGTGCAGCAGAAAAAGGCTATTGGCCTTCCGAAAGTCTAAACTCGCATAATCAAGGATCAAAGTGACCTCCTTTTGTTAAGATAGGCTGGGGGAAATACGAAAACTATTAATACCTCAACTACTATAGTCATATGGAAAAGAAAACGAAAGGTATTCCTCTCAGCTGCCTACGTGCTATGCTGCTACAACAGTACGACCGCACTAAGTAACCAGCTAGGAGCTGGGGGGACTACATAATTACATACATCAGAGCTGTGGGGCGTCTTACCCCTATCCAAAACCTTGGCAAAGACAAGACAGACGTTTGTGGCGTGTTTCCACCCATTTAGTACATGCAACAATATGTTAGCAAAGCAGAAGTGATAATAACCCAACATAGGCCGGGGGCCATAAACGTGATGTAGGATTTGATTACTGCCTAGCTAGCCGCACCACTGAACTTATCTTCTTCATAATCACGCCCGGCCTCGCGCGTTCTTATGCCCTCCCTCCCCGGCTGGCGTTCTTCCTGAGCAGACCCCCAAGGCCCTGCAGCTTCATAACAAGGTTTGTATACAAGCGGCTCATATGTTGCTGCATGCTCTCTACTACCGCGAGGATCCTTGTCTTATCTTGCTTAATATTTATTTTGCAGAAATTGATAGCTATCAATATTTTTGGGTTGACGCGTAGAAGGGTATAGTTATCCCCTAGGCCTCTGCTTGACCTATAGTGTATTCAAACATCTGATCATGTTGAGAACTCTTGTTCGATGGGGCCCTAGATTTGAAATTTTCGACGCGCCGATTCTTCATTAATTTGCAACAAGGTACCAGATTTGGCATCAGCATTAACATAAACGCAAAGGAGCAGACAACATTCTTAAGACTCCGGTTGCAACACACATAAAAGACAAGCCAATCGACGCGTGGAGGTCAGTATCAAACGCCGCGGGAAATCCCATGTCACTTACGTGGGAAGTACCGTGGATAGCTCGCAACTCGACTAACGCCGTCCTCGGTTAGGGAGCCTGTTTGTGGACCGTAACCTTGGTTGTGGCATATTTGCGATGTCCTAGAGACTGGTGGTACCCTGATTAGCGATAGCACCCCAAATAAAAGCGTCAGAAGTAGCAGAGCAGTGATGTAAGCTCATACATCCAAGAAAGGCTATTTTCCCTCTTATAGCACGTCTTGAATAGGCTCGAGGACGGCTAGCGTCGAAACTGCGATTAAGGTGGAAATTTAATCATGACAACGTAGAAAACGACAATGAAAAAGCAAATGGTACATACCATGCGGTGAACGTCTGGGGTGGATGATGGCGACGGAAAGATGAGCTGGAAGGGTGGGATGGTGTGAGGCTTATCTGGGTTCAGAGGAAGAACGCATATGCAGCTTAGGAGACGGGTGGAAGAATTAGAGAAAGAAGTGTCAGATGATCTTGAGACCGCCTCGGAGCCCTTAGCATTAGGTGCAAAAATGTTATGTATTGGGGAGAAAATTCTGCAATGGAGCTTTAAGGGGCATTTTATACGGGCGCATAGCGTACGGACCACCTGTTGCTTGGTCCCGGACGGCAGACTTGGTAAGGGTGAAAACCCTGGCTGCAGTAAGTAGTACGACTAAGGGGAGGAGATTCGGCTGGGTGTTCCCTCGATCTCCATGGAACGGCGTCTCTACGGTCGCTCTTTGCCCTCGTTTTGACGTAGTGAGCTTGCGAACGAAGTGAAACGAAGGGTTATGATGTCGTCCATCCGTTCCTCTAGAAACCGGTTTCCTAATTTGGAATTTTAACGCGTCCGAAATACGAAAGTAAAGGTAAACGCACCACGAGGTCCGCACGTATAGGCCCATCTCCAAGACCCCTGCCAATGCAGTCCTGCGCAAAGACGTACCTGGAGCGAGCATCGTCGCACCTGACCGCGATGAAGTCGGACTCTGAGTCCATCACATATTTCGCCAAGAGCCACCCCCCTACATCAGTCTCTTGCACTGACCGGTCCAAGAAAACCTCCTCAAGGACGCGGCCGTGCCGCTTGTGTCCCAGCAACCCATGGCCACCCAGGTCGTGCCAGCGGATCAGCCGCATCGGCACGGCCGCCCGGTCGCTCAGGCTCTACGCGCCGGGCCGGGTCCTAGATCCCCGTCCTCCACACCGGTTCAGGACTCCAGCCATCGCCCCGGAGGATCGCGATGGGGTTCGAGCCGGCGTCCGCCTCGTTTTCTTGGGGACACTATGGGACATCACTATAGGGATGGGGCCGTCGTACGTCTCGCGGCGCTCGCTCGCTTCTGCGCGGTCGAGGCCGAGGAGTAGGTTTAGCGGAACGGCGAATAAGGGACGGGCCCTTAGTACTGGCCAAGGGGGGAGTAACGAGTTGGTTATTTCGGTGATTTGCTAAGTCGACATCATAGCACCGACCTCCATGTCTATTGAGTGGTAATGAGGAAAGCTGTCGTAAGTAGGCAAGACAGTAGGCCAGCCAGTCAGCCGAAGACCGCTGTCTAGATACCCAGGCCGTTCATAGGTATCACGATCAGTCCAGCGGAACATATGCGCCGCGTAGGGGCGAACACACACCCCTTTCTCACAGACCCCAGATTTAGCCTTATCATCTATCTATATCCAAGGGCTTCGAAAACCTTCTTGGTCCTGTATCGTCCCGAGTCAACCTTAATCCGGAATATGGGTAAACGTCCAGGGAGTTCGGATAACCCACGGGAGATCATGTTAGGGCAGCGAGAATCAGCACTCATGAATATTAAGGAAGATAGAAAGTGTTCGAAAATTCTATAACCCCTATTACTTCTACGATCAAATCACGTTAGCTTAGTGTGAGACCTCCATATCATCATCATACGAGACAGAGTTCAAAGCCATACCGCCATTCTCTCGTGTTAGAACGGCGTCGAGTCGTCGACGCTCGGAACGATTACCCCTATCGGAACCCAGGCTACAAACCGTCAAATTATGCCGAAGCTCACTGACGGCCTTCACAACGCCGCCACCAAGCACTACTTCTCATATTCACGGAGGTTACAGGAATTCAAGACACACAAGACACACCCAGAATATCAACATCTATTCAACGCGTCCCCCATGTCTGTCTACTCGCCCAGCCACAAATCCACCTCACCTCGGCAACCAAGTAGGTAGGTAGGCGCATAATTGAGCATTCTAATACATCCACCTATCTACATACTCCATCCCCGACCAACCAACCAACCAACCAACCTACCAACCAAAGCGGACCTGCTTGCCTGCCACCTTACCACGCGACACCAGGTCAGCCTTTCATCCATAATCCATCCACCGTGCACGCATACATCCATCCGTGAATGGCATGCATGCATGCAATATCAACAATCAACCATCTCCCAACCCTTTGCGCATCATTCCATGCCTCCAGCCATCAGCCAGCAAGGGCACTGTTCCGCTGAATATCAAAAATTCGTGGTCCGGCACTCAAGGATGCCCCCGTTCTGCATTCAACCCACCAACCAAGTTGGCACTGGCTGAGCTCTCAGAATTAGGCAATAAAAACTTAAGAAGAGTAGACGGGACAACAATATATCCACCTCTTGTCAAGAACGCAGGGCACCGGGACCGGGAAACGTGTGCCAGGGCATTTTAAACGGAGCCCGGACGAAGTGTCCGATTTTGGCAGGTGTAGGGACCGGCAGAAAAAAGATTCATCCATTGTCTCGAAACGGATAAGTACTCAACCCACCTCCGCCACACGGATCCAGCTCACTCTGAAAATAGAAATTAAGAACAAAAAAATTACCAGATTAGCCCGATCTGATTTAATAGTAATCTCTAAGATCGGCAGGAAATTCCCCACTTCTCGAAGAGGCCACAGGAAGGGTTTGGTTGGTTAACATGGGTTCTTTCCTTTTCTGATTTGAAATCGGAAAAAACCCGCCGAGGAATTGGAAAATGTACAAAAAGTAGGTGGGGTATGAAAATGGTCAAGATTCGCGAGAGAGCGTCGAGAAAGGTCTAAAAGAGAGGGAAAAAAGCTCGTTTCCGGATTCATGAGAATTCATCAATGCTGGTATCAATGCTGGGGGCCAGAACCGGGGCCGAATGTCGAGACGCGTGATGAACTCCGCATGTACCTCGAGGCAACCACTTCATCCTCATACGCTTCTCCCAAAACCAGCAGTATTCTCGCGCTTTAATAAGCCTGACCGGGCACAGGCTTCCTGCCGATGGGAGCCTGTGGCGGACCTTGAGGCGGACCTTGAGGCGGGCCTTGAGGCGGACCCTGAGGCGGACCCTGAGGCGGACCCTGAGGCGGACCTTGCTTCTGTGGCGAAGCACCGCCATTGGGGTTCATCGGGGATGGCCCAGGCGGTGTCATTCTTCGGTTCATTCCATTGGGGCTCTGGGGTCGCTGCTGCCGGGGGCCAGGAGACTGAGGTCGAGGACCGGGGCTCATAGGCCTGCCACCTGGGGGAGGACCGAGACGGCCGCTTGGGGGAGGACCAGGGCGACCACCAGGAGGACCCATTGGCCGACCGGTAGCTGGGGATTGCGGTCGCATCCCAGGAGGCATGCCTGCAGGAGACTGAGGCCGACCGGCAGGACTCATCGGGCGATTAGGGCGCATCCCGGGGGACTCGGGCCGGGGGTATGGAGGACCGCCCTGGGGGGTCATTGGTCGCATGCCTGGGGGTCCGTTTGGTGGGCCACGAGGGGGTCCACGAGGGGGTCCGCGAGGGGGGCCCTGAGGAGGGCCGCGGGGAGGGCCGCGGGGTCCAGGACTATTTGGGATCACGGGCGGGCCGGTGCGGGGCGAACCAGCAGGACCAGCGGGTCGCGGCTTGACTGGTCGCGTCGAGAGGCATGTTCTCGGCACGGCACCTTGTTGAGATCGGTCAAGCCGGATACACAGAGCCTAGGTGAGTTAGTACGGCGCAGCACATAATCAAGCGGTCTCCAGGGAAACTTACCCAGCCATCGTCGTATTCGTGGAGAAGACGCACGAGCTGGCCAGCTTTCAGTTCCATTTCGTCCTCCAAGGTAGGCTTGAAATCTAGTGTTACGCGATGGACGACGGTAGCGGCAGGACCACCGGCTGCGGCGATAGCTGCGGCGCTTTGCGAGGGACCGGGGCTCTGTCCAGGCGCAAGCTCGCTCATACTGAACTCGGTGCCAGCAGGGCTAGGGGGCACAGGGGACATGGGAATCGGTCGAGTCAGATCCAGAGGTGCAGGGCTTTCTTTGCGGATGGAAGTCTTGCGAGTTAGACCAACACCGGCGGCGGCGGTAGCAACATTCAGGGCGCCCGCAGTGGCACCCGCAGTGGCACCCGCAGTGGCACCCGCAGTGGCACTCGCAGCGGCACCGACATTAGTGGATTCAGGGGCAGGGGCAGGCGCAGGGGCAGGCGCAGAAGCCAAAGCGGTGCCAATCGTAGAAGACTGGGACGATTGTGGACGCGAATTCGTCGTGGTAGCAACGCCGACAACATTTTCTGGAGCGTCGAAGGGATTGTTAGGCTGGTTGAGACCGGATGTCGACTTGGGGCTGGTAGGGGTTTGAGTACGCTCGGCGGTGTCCGTGAAAGGGTTGTCCTGGTGGTTACTGTTGCTCGTTGGAGGACCTCGCTGCTCGTTCTCGGAGTTGTTCTGGTTCGGGGAGCCGACGGCGAGACCCATCGCGGGACCCTTGCTTGAGCGGCGCTCGCTGAAGGTGGGCATGAACTGCGTGACAGGTCGTAAGCTTAGTCGCGGAGCCGTTGCAGAGGTGCGTGTGCTCAGGATGGACGCGGGACGTTCTTCTATGGGTTCACGAACAGGTTTCTCATGAACAGATGCAGGGCGACCGGCGAAGGCTCCATTGGGCTTTTCGTCATCTTCCAGCCGTTGCTGCTTCATCTGGTTTCTTCGCTTGTTGAACAGGAACCAAACAAGGAGGCCGACAATCAGAATGCCTCCCAGCACGCCAAAAGCGATACCGGCCTTGGCCCCCGTGCTGCTCGAGCTCTCCTCCGCACTCGGCTCGGCGGTCGAGGACGTCGAAGCCGTAGCGCTTGTCGCACTCACACCGTTTGAAACACCGAAACCCAGAGTGCCAGTTGCATCGTCAGAGGCCGAGGGCCGGTTCGTGGCCATCGCCAAGGTGGATTCACTGCTGAGGTCTATCGACTTCGTAGGGACTACTGACTCGGGCAAGAATGTCTCTGATGAAGTTTTATCCACGGGCCGCGAAACCGGGGGTGCGGCCATAGCGAGGGTCGTCTTGTCCGCCGTCTTCTCGGTCTTCGCTTCGGATTCTGGTCGCGCAGCAACGGTCGGCTCTGTCGGCTCTGTCGGGGCCTGGACAGTCTTTTCGGGCGTAGTCTTCTCGGTGGTGGGTGTGGCGTTGGTCGCAGGTCGCGTTTCGGGTTCCTCCTCGGCACCGACCGTAGACCACCCGGCAATCTCGCCCGTAAAGGTTGGTTCCATGGTTTTGAATACGGTCTTGAAGACGATCTCGGGGGATCTGGCTACCACCTTGGCGATTCTGTCGTCGTCATCATTGCTGAACGGATTCAGATCCTTAGCGCCCTCGACGATATTATCCCAGCCACTCTTGTCATCCTGCCTCTTGTGGACATGCTTGTGATGTCTCATCTTGAAAGTCGTGTTTCCTTCTAAGGTATTATCGCATCAGATCCCGGATTGAACAACTACGGCTACAAGAGGGCTCTTCGAATTTGCGACCGGCCTCTTCAATACATCCAAGTTTGGTGCAGCGCAACACGAATTGGGGGGGGTGAGATATCGGTTATCGGTGGCCAAGGACGTGATATCGTCGATAATAAAAGGAATGTAATGCGCCCAAGTCTATGGTCGAGTGGATACGCACTTTTCGGGGAACGACGACGATGGGTCGTCGCGAGGGGAAAAGGAGTGTGTCAAAAGAACGAACGTAATGAGAAGGGGATCAATCCGCTTGAAGCAAGGGAAGCCCGAATCTCGTGGGTGAATTGAGGGAGAGGGTAGGAAAAAGGAACGAGAGAAGGTGTAAAGGTAAAGAGAGGGAGGGGCCGGGATGAGGGAATTGGGCCGTGGTGGTGGAGGAGAGAGGAAAAGAGGGAGGGTGAAGGACCCATGGGCCACTCAATGCAGAATGCTTGTCCTTGGCTAATAAGTGAGCGAAGTGGAGGGAACAACAACCCAAGCAGAAGTTGGAATAGCCCGAAGCCTCCAACCACTTGCATCACTTAGTTCACCTCCGCTTTCCCTGTTCTGGCAGTCATGCACAGTATGTATAATTATAAAGAGCGGGGATAATTTAATCTGATCTTTTGCTAAGTGCCTACGCTTACTGTTTACAACAGCGATCCCTAACCTGGCATGCTTGCACAAATGACCGAGGTCTACTTATTCTTCGTGAGTAATGGCAATTCCCGGAAAGCCAAGAAGCAACGACCTAGGACGAATATCCTCTTCCTTTATTTCCAATATCTTGAACTAAGTAAAGAGCAGAACACGCCTAAACATTCGCATTTTTATCATCCTCTCAGCCTGTCCACCAATTCTTCCCGAGCACAAAATTCCTCGTGTCAACGGAGAGGGCCCAGTAGAACTTGTGTATTGCAGCAGGGATTATGGTCTCAGAATAGCTCGTCCGATATCACTAGTCAGGAACGACAAGCCAAGCGCTGCAAGGGGAATCAATTGGTCTCTACGATTGGTCAGGAGCTATTCGAGACGGGGGGATGGTTAGCCAGGCACAGGAAATTAGCGCCGACGGGGTGACGAAGGGTCGAGGCACCCTCGAACCATTATTGGCGGAGGAATAATCGGTTGTTGGGTGCATAAACCAATGGCCTGCTTTTTGCACAATCTTCGTTATGTTGTAGTAATTGTGCATGTGAACCCCTTTTCTACGCATAATCCGCAAAACTGACGGCACCGATCAACAAGGAACATTCGATGTATGCTGACGCTGACCTGCAGCATACGCATGGAATATGCAGGTAAAATCTTTACTTCCTTGCAGTCCTCCATACTTATGTATTAGCTAGTGTGGTTATGCAATGATGTGCCACACGGATGGCTACTACATAGGATGTAAAGCTGGATGACGATGCGGCCCGTTTGCCTCGTCGATCGCCAGATCCGTAACAAACCAGATATGCATATTCCCATGCCGCGGCCTCTCACTGAACTTGTCGTTCGTTTCTGTTCCCGTGTCTGCCTATTTTCCGCTTTCCACTTTTTCCCATTCGTTCGAACGGCGGAACGGCTCCCGTCATCACCGTCTCAACCCTGCCGGCCCAGCTCGGTACCTAGCACGAAGCTTCAGGTACCCGGAAGAGCGGATACGCGTAGCTGACAATCTGAAACCACCCACCCGGCTTTCATAATATGACTACAGTGTTGCTTTCTCACACTTCCCTCCAAGCCCTCTTATTTTACCCCAGACCGAGGCTTTTTTGCCCGGCCGTGCCTAAAATCAAAAATACTTCGTTACGCGCGCCAGGCGGCGATCACAATCTTGCACCCTTCAGCTCGCCATTTGCTTGCATCTTGGTGTTAAGGTCCCTAGAACTGCGAGCATAGTATTATGGAGGATCCTTCGGTCGTTCGTTCGGACGAAGCTTTTCGTGCGTCATAACGCAACGTCATCTCCCCCAACCACGCCGTTGATCCCCGTACAACCGCGCGTTGTGCGGGTGATACCTACTTCGTGAGTAACACCTTAGACGTTACTAAAAGCGGAACAGCCAACAAGTCCTGAGCAATGCCTACTTCGTGTCAAGGAAAAGATCTACCGCCACTGTTGGAAAGAGCACATCACTAGTGTGGGTTAGTAACGCCTGCTCATGTGGACTCAGCCACTTTTGACCAACACAAAACTATCATTCCAAAGTCAGGTCATTCATCTTTTACTGTCAAATCGTACTACGGCTTATCAGGCAGGGACAGCCCTACAAAGCCAACCCAATCGCAATCTCTGTTCCACTCGCGCGGGCCCACATCGAAAGTTCGGTGATTGCTTGCGGCACTTTAAGTGAAGCCATCGCCAAAACTCTTGGTGAAAGAAATAAGGTTTGTTTCGAGTGCAAGATGAGGTGTCCCGTTCTTCATTTTCTTTTCGTGGTCAGTCCGTGGCCAAGACAAGGGTTCGGCGGGGAGCCCATGTGAACTGCGGACCCTTGATCAGTCACGCCATCGATTCTCTGACGGTGCTTGCCGTTAGATCTTATCACTGACGGTATCTCAACAGTCTGGAGAATGGCCTTCAGAACTATCTCTACTGCACTTCACACTGAACCTTGCTAAATAGCCGCCAACGTTTATAACTAGCAGGGAGCAGATCCGCTGCGGTTTGGAGAGATAGTTAGACTAGCCCCCGCCCACCACAAGTAGGAAAGTACAGAGCGTTGTGTGAACATTATTAGTGAAACCAAGGCGTGAAATAAATCTATCACGCGTTAGAACATATACCGGACTTTATTAACAAGGGGCTATCCGGATATGCGACCTTCAAACCAGTTACATCTGCGAGCATACAGACATAACATAAGCGTTCCCGCTGTCGGCTTGGATCTCCTGCTTAAACCACGTGCTAGTGTAGACGACGCACCTTTTATTGGCTCATCGAGTTATGGACGGGCGCCAGAGGCTACGCCTTCGTTGTGACGAGGAGACTGGAGAATACTCGCAACCTCCTGCCACGTGATGACTTCCAGGACCTAGCTAGGCGCCTTTGGTAAGATTCATCCAAGACGGGGGATGGTTTACACGACGGTCTCCCACCACCCGCCATTAGTGGAAGGCATGGAAGGCGTTAAGAGGCTATACCTCTATACTCCAATAGCCACTGCCTACACCATCCTGATCTTAGCGCCTGGCATGACATGTACTGAGGAACAGTAGTGTTTTCGGGCGAGGGACATACGCCGTGGCTTTGCGTTAATTCTTCGTGATAATTGATCTCACATGGTGCGACTAGAGCGAGTCTGATAATAATCACTGTTGAAGAACGATCTGATGATCAGTAAATACTGCCGATATCTGATATCTACAGGGCCACATAATGGCAGAATGAGCCCCTTCCAAGCCCAACGATGCAATGATACTAGTGCTACACGTATTAGACAGTACATGACCGCCACTCCACATTTCAGATCCGGCCGGCTTCACCAACTATCTATTTATCCGCCAGGGCGGCCTTGCTGGCCAGGCCACTGACCACCTGCATTGTAGAATGCCGGATTGAAGTACATGCCGGGATTCGGCTGCTGGCCCGCGAACTGCGGTGGCGGCGGGGGCGGCGGGACCGTGTTTGGGGGGACCATGTTCGGCGGCCACGGGAACGGGAACTGTGGTGTTGGCGGCATGGGATAGTTGAACTGCTGCTGCTGGTGTAGCGGTGCGTATGACTGCTGTTGTTGCTGCGGTGGCGGTGGTTGTTGTTGTGGCATGGCCGGGGCTTGTCCCCTGGGCGGCAATGAATAGCCGCCACCCCCGCCACCTCGTGGTCCTCCACGGTTACCACGCCCCCGGTTACCTCCTCTGCCTCTGCCGCGATGACCGGCCCGGTTGTTAGAGTAACCGTTGGCATAGCCGGTTTCGACGGACTGCGTTGGTGGACCCTGCCCGAAGCCGGCCGGCCTAGCTAGGGGCTTATAAAGACCGTCGTCGTCCTCATCATCATCGTACTTGAGGGCCGCGGGGTGCGAGTTCAGCTGCTCCTGCTTCGCGCCTCCACGTCCACCAGCGCCTTCCCTACCCCCGCGCCCGCCCTTGCGCTTCGCCTTCAGCTGCCTCTTGTATTCCGCCTCCTTCTCGTCGTCGGAGAACTCCATCTCGTCCTCGCCCGCCTCCTCATCGTGCCAATTGCTAGCGTCCGTGCCCTTCTCGCCCTTCAGCGCCTGCGTGAAGACATACGTCACGTGCGCTGGCGAGTAGAAGATTTTTGATCCCAGCTCTAGGCCGAACTCCGTGATCGTTTCTTGGCTCGTGAATCTGGCGGTGTAACGCGGCTGCCGTACGCTTCCGATGAGGTCCGCGATGGCTGCAATCACTGTCCGGTTCTCTGTGCAGACGACCGAGCCACTGTCGAGAACTTGGTACTCCCCCGTGGTGTTGGCCTTGATGACGATGGTGTTCTCGACAATGTGCTCTACGGATCCGAGCTCGACGATTTCTGAATCTGGCTCGATCTTCACGTCTGGTACTGGGACAGGCTCCTCGGGCAGCTCATTCTTTGTCCGCACCTGGCCACCACTACCGCCGGCTTTCGATCTTCCTTCGCCGTCGTCATCTGAGCCACCCTCCATCTCCATCAATAATCGGGCCGTCTCTTCTGGTCCAAGAATAGGATAGTCTTTGTCGTCCTCCGATTCGTCATCTGAGTCGGAGCTGCTGGATTCTTCCGAGGATGATTCGTACGGCGAAGAATCCACTTCCCATTCGGGGTTCTCTTGCTGCCCATCTCCTCCATCCTGCCTCTCCTCCCCCTGCGCTGCTTGGCTCTTTGGCTCGGCTGGCGCAGGATCTAATCCTCCTAGAAGAGCCTCCAACCCTGACGTGAGGGAAGGAGGGCTTGGCGGTGCATCGCCAGGCAGATTTTCTGGCGGTTGAGCAGACTGATTCTGATCGGCCGTGGCAATGGCCCCGCCATTTTCCATTTTCTTCTCACCCTGTTCATTTGACGTAGCACTAGGTGCGACCTCTGATGCAGTACTTTGCGGCTTGTCGACAGCCATGTTGTTTATACCATCTGCTGTGTCTGTCTCAGCCTGATGTTGGTTTGGCGTCGTAGAAGGTGCAGAATCTGGTTTTTGCGCGGTCTCAGGGTGGTCGACCACCATTTTGTCTGCGGTTTCTGTCTTCTTCTCACCCTGCCGGCTAGCTTCTACATTTGGTGTAGACGCGGCTTGTGGCTGTGACAGCGTGGTCAAGCCAGGTATTTGAAAGCCTGACATCGTGAAACCAGTAAAATTACTAGCGAATTATATGCAAAATATGAATTGCTCCGAAATATAGACAAAACTCAGATACGATATAACTTTGTGACTGGGTGTTGGATATGGAAGGAACGTCGTTATGTAGATTTCAAGATGTTCGAGATTGCCTCCGTGAAAATAAAGTGGAACCAGAAAATCTGATAGATGCATGGACCCTGGAAGGGAGTCAGGGTACGTACCTTATCGGAGCTTCAAGCTCTTATCGCAGCTATGTATAATATAGTGGTCTGTGCCCGCGACGTCACAGCCGAGCTCAACATATTCAATTCAATGGAATATTCAATATATTGATTACATGCAGCTTGGTACGCCCTTGACGAAATCTCAGTTATATCAATTGATTTAGTTAGACACCCGGCTCCGTCAGCTCATTGAGCTTGTGTCTTCTCTTCTCTTCCATCCATCTTCACTCATATTGCACATCTTAGATCAGGAGGCAGGATTGCGACTGCCATATGACTGCAGTCATTGTTTGTCGAGATGCCGCCCCAAACTGGTGAATCCCAGGAACAATTTGTTCACCCTATAGCAAGCCATGCGAAAAAGAAGTGAGTTCGCTAATGTTGTAAAATATCGCACTAGCACTTCGAAGTCGTTTCCACAGTGCAGAGAAGAGATCGCAAGAGCGACTTCGAGAAGCCGTTTCTCCACTGCTCAGAAGAATCGCAGAAGCGACTTCGTAATCGTTTCCGCTAACAGAGAGTGCTTTTGCGACAGGAAGTCCAGCGCATTCGCCTTGGAACCTATAAAGGCGTTTTACATTTTCCTAGTTGCCAATCTGATCTCCGCCGTGTTCGCCCCTATACAAGACTGCGACGAGACCTACAACTACTGGGAGCCAACACATTATCTCTCTCACGGTTATGGCCGCCAGACTTGGGAGTATTCCCCTGACTATGCCATCCGAAGTTGGTCCTACATTTTATTACACGCCATCGCTGGAAACTTCAGGCGGTTACTTCCGCAATCCACCAAGGTGAATCAGTTGCTTTACCGGCTTATCTCATAAAGCTAGTTCATTGCTTCAGAAGTTAACCTCCTGCAGGTTGGCGAGTTCTATTTCGTCCGATATGTCTTGGCTTTCGTCTGCGCATTATGCCAGGTCCTTTTCTTTCGGGTCATCAGCTTCACCATGAACCCTCGGATTGGTATCTTCTTTATGCTCGCAACCGTCTTATCCCCCGGGAACTTCCATGCCAGCACCGCCTATCTTCCATCCAGTTTTGCTATGTACATGTCGATTCTCGGCGCCGCTGCGTTCATGGATTGGAGGGGTGGACTTAAGACGTCATGGGGGATTTGGTGGTTCGCTGTCGGTGGTATCCTAGGATGGCCGTTTGCTGCGGCGCTCTGCGCACCTTTCATGGTAGAAGAGGGGATATTCGCCTTGATGAGCGACCGAAACAGCTTCTTTGAGTCGGTCCTGCGGATTGTACGAGGCGTCCTAGCAGCGGTTCTGTTACAAGTAAGTTATCCCTTGTATATTCCTTTCGTCCCGGGGAGAAACTCATCCCTGTTAGGTTGCCGACACTACGGTCAACACATTCTTCTACAAGAAGCTGGTCACGGTCCCGTGGAACATTGTCAAATACAATATCTTCTCATCAACGGGCGGTCCTGACCTCTATGGCACGGAGCCCTGGACATTCTATTTCCGCAACCTTCTCATCAACTTCAACATCTGGTTTGTCCTGGCCCTCCTGTCTCTGCCGCTGTTCCTCCTACAGAAAGCGTTCTCAACCAAGTCACATGGCTTTCAATCTAGCTTGCGTACCATCGTGTTCCTTTCTCCCTTCTACATGTGGCTTGGCATCTTCACTCTGCAGCCTCATAAAGAGGAGAGGTTCATGTACCCTGCATACCCTTTCATCGCCCTGAACGCTGCTCTGGCGCTGCATATCATTCTGAATGCCTTTGGCAATCCGGATCCTAAAACCCTCGTCGGAAAGATCCCAGCAAAGTTGAAATTAGCGGTGGTTTTGGCGGTCATGTTCCTCTCGCTTGACTTGGGGGTTGCTCGTATCGTTGGTCTCTATACTGCCTACTCGGCACCATTGAAACTCTACGAGCCCCTCGGCGCGGGTGTGTTTGGACAGCAGGGCCTCGGCAACCGCGGCGACAACGTCTGCTTCGGGAAGGAGTGGTACCGTTTTCCAAGCTCTTACTTCCTCCCACGAGACATGCATGCCAAGTTCATCCGGTCCGAGTTCCGTGGTCTGTTGCCCGGAGAGTTCTCCGAAGCTCGAACAGGTTTCGGTTTCTGGAGCGGCACGTGGTTACCTCCGAGCGGCATGAACGATCGAAATGAAGAGGACTTGGGAAAGTACGTGGACATCAGACAGTGCTCATTCCTCGTGGATACGCAGTATCCCGAGCACGAGGGCGCTCTGCCCCCGAACGAGCCGGACTACATCGCCGATACCGAGAACTGGGATGTGGTCAAGTGTGAGCCGTTCTTGGACGCAGCAAGCACGCATCTCTTGGCGAGAGTGCTCTGGGTCCCCGACTCAAATCTCGTCGCAGAGAAATTCAGGCGGAAGTGGGGACGGCATTGTCTACTGCAAAGGAAGAAACGAGCCATTTGAGGATGGCGAGAGACCCTGATCTAATGTGCTGTAGTTAATTGAACGATGCGTATGGTCCCAAATCAACAGGATGATACTGGACTCGGAACGGAATGCGTCATAATTTAATGACCTTGTCACGATGCCCCTTCTTTCGGCTAATAACTTCACAGATGGGAATGCATCCAGCTCGCTTCATTGATACTTCTACGACTTGCGCGCGAAGAACAGAGGCGCTCAAGCTAGCTCGATTTTATTAACTTATATCGCGATACGTAAGACGCAACTAAAAATTGTCAACCCATTCGAAGATCAGTCACTCCTTTGAGTGATCAAGTATGGCCATCACCGTCCTGCTGATTGTTAATACTCCCTCTGCCGAGTGGAGCACGCCTCCTTGCGGTAGTCCAGATTGTACCCTTAGGAGGGGACGGGTTTAGCAAGGTACTGGTCAAGAACAACTCCGCTACTGTGAGTTGCAGAATGTGGAACCATATTAGTATTCCGTCCAAATTAGAAGGGTATAAGAAAGCTTTGCTTATAAGCCACTGTGGAGGAGTACCCCTTAAGGTAACGCCAGTGTGCGGAAATAGTCAGGTCGCTCTTTGTCCGTCCGCGAGCAGGAACGAAAAAAGTAAAAATCCGAATGGGCCAGGCGGCACGGCCGAAAACCACGCGGGCGTTCTACAATGCATGAAGTTTCGAGTTTTTCGTCATACGTCGGAATTTCTTTCCAAATGGGATAAACACGGCCAGTCCAATAACCGAGAAACCAACAGTCAGAGCCATGAGCAGGAGAACCGGGGCGATATAGCCTGACTTGGCCGCCCAATTGTTGTAGTAGAAGATCATTCCGAACTGCGGATATCCATCACCAATGATTAGCCAGGATCAAAACAAGTCATCTGGACTAGGAGAGGAACTCACGCCGAAAGTATTCTTGACGATGGTCGCTGCGATCATGATCTCGCCGGGCAACGTCTTGTAGCTGTCGACGGCGTAGCTGATGGCGATGGCGGGGATGCCAACGACCTGGACCCCAACGAGCGTGTAGCCGAGGACGACGATTGCCTCCCACGGCCACGCGCGCTGGTAGCCGACGGCGACGACGACCATGCCGACGAGGTTGACGGCGACGTACGGGATCAGCGCAGGCAGGCGCATCTCGGCCTCGAGGACGCCCCCGTTCTTGCGCGCGCGGCGCAGGGCCACGGCGTCGGACAGCGGGCCCGCCGTCACGAGGGCCAGCGCGGCGCCGACCGCGAAGGCGAAGTTGACGTACCCGATCTCGTCCGCGGAGAACACGTAAGGCCCCAGCGGCGACCCGAACACCTGCGCCTGCGTCAGGTTCAGCGCCAGCAGCGAGTTCGCCGCGAACCCCATGGCCAGCGACGCCCACGCCACGATCGGGTACAGGAACAGGATCCGCAGCGGCGACACCACGTCCCGCAGCACCGAGGCCCGGGTCGCGTGGAACCGCCCGCCCGGCGGCAGGAGGCCGAACTGCGCGCGCGACGGTCCCCCGTTCGTGATGTGCGTGTGAGTCTTGTTCGTGGTCGTGGTCGCCTGCGCCTCGTTTTGCGCAGGCTGGTAGGCGCCCGCCTCAGACGCCTCGCCGCCTTCCGCTTTGCCTGCGTCGGCGGCTATGTACACTTGAGTAGCACCAGGGCTTGAGGAGAGACGAGCCCGTTCATACTTGGTCTCTGGGTGGGCGACCAGGAGGAAGATGAAACTTGCCTGGGTGCGTTGTCAGTAAGAGGGCACAAGTAATCGACATATGCCATTAGTATCACGTACTGCTTGCAAGATTGTGCAAACCCAGAACTGTGAACGGAGTTAGTTATCCCTCGGCCACACCCTTCATAGCAGGTATTGATATTATACTCACAAACCACCTCCAAGATAACCGAGACGCGATGACGCCGGAAATGATGGGGCCGATGAACAGCCCTATGAAATACGCCCAGCTATTATGAAGCGTCAGCGTCTGAAAACTATCATCATTGAATAGAAAACATTGACTCACAAGTACAGAGCCATGCTCCGCCCTCTCTGGTGGACAAACAGCATATCAGCCACCACCATGGGCATGATACTCTCGTTGGCGGCAGCGCCGAGGCCGGAGATGACGCGGGCGCCGATGAAGCTGCCATAGCCCGTGACGAGCCCCTGCCAGACGTTGGCGAGAATGCAGACGAGGCCGCAGACGAGGACGACGGGTCTGCGGCCCCAGACGTTAGCGGCGGGCACGATGACAAAGTTGGCGTAGCCCAGCGTGATGGCGGCGGCACCGAACAGCATGTTAACCTCGGGCAGCGTCTTGTCGAACTCGAGCTCGAAGATCATCGTCATGGGCGCGATGGCCAGCGGCGTCATGATGCTCACGAACACGAACACGAACTGGTTCACGAGCACCGTCGCCTTCCACCCCGCGCTCCAGTTCAGCGGGTCGTCCCGGTTGCCCGTCGGCCGCGGGATCAGCACAAGCTCGCCCCCGCCGGCGGTGCCGCTTCCCTCACCATCCTGGGCCTGGTTGTCGAAGATGATCTCCGTCCCCGGGATTACTTCTAGCGTGTCGACCGGCGTCGCAGCCATTGTTACAGAGTTCTTTAGTATGCTAGTCTAAGAAATGACAGCGGGACCCTGCTAGGCTTCGATTGCTGTTGGTGTCGATATCACGAGAAGTTGTTAGTTTAAAGCAACGGAATACGGGTTAGTTTCGACAGATTGAGGGGAAAGTCCGTATCGTCGACAGTCCTGCGTCATGGACGGGCGGGTTCTACTATATATGTTTGTCTAGAGGAGGGGGGCTGATCCGGGAAACCCCTGACAACTTACGAGGAGCCTATATTTAGGTTCGCAACTACAGCAGGCTTACTCCAGATGGTTAACTGGGCTTCCACGGACGATGCCGGCTATTTGAGTGTTGCTCGGGGAGGCGTTCATCTTTTCGGGTGGTTACAGGAGGAGCGAATTATAGGGTAATATGCCATCGTGGCTGCCATCGGACGTCCGAATTTCAATATGTGTGTCTTTCCGGTGCCAAGCCCGATACTCTTTAGGCGATAGACGCCACGGAAGCCAACATAGGAACTTCTGTGCGAGAACAGAATCTTCTGGGCTGCCAGCCCAATCCGACTCATCCAATCCGTGCAGCTTGCCCTCATCCTGGTCGAATGTAACATAGTTCATGGAGGTGCGATAGCGTCGAATGGGAAAGAATGCATAGCTGCCTTATCACTACGGTAGCATACTTTTGCCCTTTCCAGTATGTCGATCACGTCCCCTTTATACATCATAACTTCGTCAAGATAAAATTTCGAAAACTTTCGGCCCGTCTATTCTGACTTCCCGTTCACATCCCTTCTATGCGCGTCTCTGGGAGCAACCATCGAGGCTCTCAATGCCCTGTCTTGCAATACTTGACAAGGCGGAATATGATGGTCATGTATAACCCATAGAAGTTTGTGAATGGGTATTTAGCGCAGTAGGTACTATTATCAAAGATCTCGTATCAATGCTCCTCCGGGCAAGATGGCCGTCTTCGAGCATCGCCAATGACGGAGACCCTCGCCGCTCATCCACACACAGTGGGCGGTTTACAGTACGATTCTAGCAGACAGAATCATTGTCGGCCTCTGATGCATGCCTTGAATCCCTTAGATGAAGCTTGTGCGTAGTGTTAAACCACTCCTTTATCGTGTTCTACGCATATAATAGCTGTGGGTCTTCTTGAAATTTGCTCCTGGGCGCCTGGCTATGACTGTAGCTTAGGTCCATACATATATGGCACTTTCTTCTACGAGAGCACTATGCTCAGGTTGCCCCGTAACCGACCTCTCCCTCATCCTACGACATGTGTAGGCTTCGATGGAGTTCAGTGGCAGAACACACCAGTGGGCGACGAATGGGAGGAGGCTTAAAATTTAATGACGTTTACTGTGCTTCCATGCTAGTCTGACTCGTGTTTAATCTATATTATCGATAATTCTGTCTTAGGGATGTTGTCTAGAAAAGATTTGAGTTGGGAATCCCCAGCATCAGTCTGAAACATGATCGAGATACTTATACGCTCGAACTTCCCGGGATTGGAACTCGACCGTCCAAGGACGAGGAATTCAGTTTCGCGCCCCCAATAGCCAAAGAGACGCAGGAGCCACACTGTTATGGGCACTTCGGAATCTGAAAGCAACTTCGGGCGCTTCTCCTGTTCGGATCTATCATGAGTGCTGGCGGCGACCCTATTCGCTGTCCTGACAGTACGGCCATCGGGAGTCTCCGCGAAGATGGCCTGACACGGAGCATCAAGACTGACTGACCTAGTCGATAGCCTGGAGTCCAGATTGACCTCTTGCAGAGTTAAAAGCGCATTGATGTCATCGTCGGCTACTTCCAAGCGAGCAGTCAGCAGCTGGCCCCGGAGCTCAATGCTCGGCAGACGAGAGGCACGGTTCGCTCCAGGAGTGTTATATGGTCGATTGAATCCCACCAACTCCACGCTCCATTCCACCTCCTCCCGGAACCTATAAATCACGGGCCCGTACACGGATGCCCAGCTCCAGGTCGGCGCGACGTCGAGCGGGACGCCGGGGACTGTGAGAGTCCTCCAAGCCAGACCCCACAGCGCGTCCCCCTTCCATACGCCATAGATGCACTCGTCCCCCAGATGCTCTCCCAGGACGTCGGCGACGCCCTGCACGGCCACCGAGCGGTCGCTATACCTGGTCAGGTTCCGTTTGCCGTAGTGCCGCACGACCTTCAACATCCAAAACTCGTACAGCTCGGCCTGCGACGACCGCAGCAGGCGCAGCGACAAGTTGTATTCGTGATCGCCGCCACCGCCGCTTCCCGCGTCGTCCTTGGCGTCTACTCTCTCCAGGTCCGGCGAGATGTCGGAGCTCTCGCAGTGGCACGCGGCGTTGCACTCCCATGACAGCTGGTCCCGGTCGAAGGACAGATACCGTCTCGCGAGTAGGCGCTCCTGGTAGCACCAGCTTCGCGTCGATAGCATGTCCTCCCGGTACCCCAACTGATTTGCCATGCCGGGCATATCACCCACCAGAGACCCCCGGAAGTGAAGCGGGAGAAGTTCCCGAGAGCCTTTATTGCGCGGAATTTGTAAGGTGCCTCTATCCGACGACGCTGGTCGGGGGCCGAGGAACCCCTCGGTGCACCCGGTAGACGACGACGCCGCGATAACTACCTCGGCGCCGGTGTAGTAGTCTGCCATCCTGGCGGCTTCCCTCGCCCAGTCGTCCCCGTCGTCTTGGACGATGCAGAGCGAGTCGATCCAGAGGTACCGAATCCCTAGGTGCCGCGTCACGCGGATCGCGTCCTGAAACGTCCTGGGCACCGTCTCGATTGCGACGCCCCTCGTGTGGTTAGCAATGTTGCTCTTCAATGTACATAGAGGCTGCGATGAACCCCAGCGGTGACTCAGGGCGGCATATGGCGCGGCTAGCCCCCTGGGGCGCAAAAGGCGAGGATTTGGTTGCGAGACGTCGAGGACTAGTGTTGGCAGATGAGGTGTCTCTTCCAGACGGCAGGGGCGATGCGATTCACGACATGACTCGAGCCATGTCTTTGCGCAATTCAGAGTCTCCTCAGAGCCCGCTGTCAGCGCCACGTGTCTTGCGAATCCGAATTGCGATACGGGGTCCGTCGTACCTACATTCACTACCATCAAAACCCTAGTCGGCCAAGTGGGACCGATGACTGCATCTTCTTACCGACTTCGTTGTAAAGGCGCACCTCAAAAACGCCTCTGGTGTCCGAGTTGAGCCACAAGAGATCCCCGGAAACCCGGGTGACGTCCGCCCGCGCGGCCACGGAACACTGCCATATCGCGTAGCAGGCCAGGCAACCGGCCTCTTCCCATCGGGACTGCTGCTCCGAGCCGTAGACCTCCGTGGGCGGCTGATCATTCATGGGATACCGGCCGCAGCCAGGGCATGGCATGTGGAGGCGTCGGCCAGCGTTTCCGAAGCTGGCGTCACCGTCTTCCCGGTATCGTGCCTCTTCCAATAGCCCCGCCTCGTCTTGGATCCATTCAGGAATAGTGTCGTTCTCGTCGGCGCATTCCGGCACATGGGCCTCCTTTCCGTTCTCGGTCATGGTATCTTCCGCTCGATGCCAAACCAGTAAGCCAATGTGCATTCATAATAAAACCCATTTCTGTAAGGTGTGCGAATCGGCGCCAACGTAAGCTCACGTGACAGAATCAGCGGCCACTTATAGAGGCCAGCCGAAAGTTGATTTCAGGTACGATACCGGCCCTGTATATCTGTTGAGGCCATAGAACGCCCAAGAACCTGCAAGACATTTGCCTAGTACGTAGCATAGGAAGTACAGTTTAGCGGGAATAAAACGGGATGAAATTTCTTCAACCGTGGAAGGCATATCATTTTCTAATATTACCGCGCACTATCGGCCTCAGATTCACTTGATCCTCGTGCGGTAATGATGCATGCTAAAGGTGCTGCCGCGACGCAAGATTTGTCTTGCGACCCAATTAGGAATTAACCTAGAGCTGGTCCATGTTGCCACATATCTTGACCAAGGAGCACCAAGGCGTTCTTGCGCTCGAAAAACCGTGGCCTACCTGCTTTCATGAAGACTACATATGTGTGCGGTCTCTATCCCCTTAAGCGCAATGCCTCCCCAGACGCTGAGTTGAATGAGTCAGCTTGTCCCTAACGGTTTCGGTCCTCCCGGCCCTATCAACCTCCCCAGGTAGGTCGTGGCGGCCCATATGGAGAAGGCTCCAAAAGGAAGAATCATGGGTATCATTATCCAGCCATCGCGTCCCCTTCGTTCATTCATGCGCTCATTTCTCCTTCTTCGCCTTCGCACCCTTGACCTTGGCGGTGCCACGGAGGGTCTTCTGTCGGTTCTTCCGTTGCTTTCCTGTTAGTAGGGGATTTGGTTAGTCGATATTGCCTACCGTAATTCGGGGTTTTAATACTACACGTACTCTGTTGTCGGGAAGCTCTCTCGTCCTTGGTCGCGAGGCCGACGCGAACCTAGCGCAATGTGAGTATTCCAATAAACGAGTTCAATAGCTCCCGGTCACGTACGAGACGATACTTGGGCTCGAACTTCTTCATGGCCTCGGGCGAATCGTAGACCAAGGCGAACCCCGTCGTCTTGCCACCGCCGAACTGCGTCCTCAGGCCGAAGACGTTGACCTGCTCGGTGGTCGCCTTGTACAGGCTAGAAAGCCTCTCGCGCAGGTCCTCCTTGGATATGCCGGCCTGGCCGGGGTGAAGGACTTCACTGGGGGAACGGTCAGTCGATCGCATGCGGCGCTAGGGGGTAGGACAGCACGTGCACTACCATTTGCTTCTATATTTTTGTTAGCGATTTGCGACAGCTTTTATCCAAGGGCAGGGAAACGAACTCGGCCAAGCAGAGGGTTGCTGACGAACTTCCGCGTGTGGAGTGTGACTTCGGCTGGTTTAGAGTCAGCATCTTGGAGGTTCGCGGCCTTGAAACCAATCCATGTTCACGTACTGCTCGCCATGTTCGCGATTATTTTGTCGTATTGTGACGGCGTTGGCGATATTGTGGGAGCCGGGTATCTAGGAGGAGGAGGAATCGTCTTCGTCATTCAGAAGGGTAATCCGGTACCTCAATTTCGCGATCGCCAAGCCAAACGCAGTTTTGTGCGTAAGCCTCGCTTTGTGTGGGGATGTGGCGGTGCATCTAGATCAGCTTAGCCTAAACCGCCCGAAAGTTGATGGTGTAGTTACATACTCCATACTTTGCAATACTGTTTATGCGCATCCATTAACTCGAGTATGCTAACCTTGCTAAATGAAGACGGATATACAAACAAATCTTTAAATTAAGGCGTACGGGGCCGCTGGTGCACACCGCCATATCTAACCAAGGGCGAAGGATCTCTCCTCTTGGAAAAAAGAAAAAAAGCATTCAGACCTGGCTAACAGGTTGGAAAAGGTCAAAAGCTGCGTAAAAGTCAAGCTGTGAAATAATACCGTATTAACCCTCGAAAGTTGGAAAACGCTAATACATGACTAAGGCTATTTACGGTTAAGCAGAGAAGGTTTCCCTACTTGATGAATAATCGTCTAGCTGAAGTTAACTTAAGGCGAACCGAAGCAAGCTATAATTAGAGTTCTATTTTATAGGAGACTGGGACATCATGCATACGCTTGCATTAGGCTTTTCCGAATTTCAAGGGTTAATACGGTATCTGACGAACTACCAGCAGACGGCGTTTATTTGGTTCACCGTTAACTGCTTTGGTCCACTAAAGCGGAAGGGTTAGCCACTAAGAGGCCCAAGGGTCCACTAAAGCCCAAAGATGTGACGATACTTTAGAAAATGGGGACGCTTTAATTGGCTCAGATCGAGCGAATAAAATTGAGGCTCGGCGAAGCTACAAAAATTGACGCTTTTGCTGTTAGTTCGCCCATTTGTCAGATAACGGAACCTAAGTAAGCTTGTTGGCCTAAGCTAAAGTGTGGGTCACGTGCCCAACGAGAACAGTCGGAACCAAGCTTCATTACCTTGCAATCGTCCACAACTGCTCAGTTCTTGACAGATGGGGACGTGGCGCAATGGCTAGCGTATCGGCTTCCAGCTCGGTGCTTTTTCACCAAAAAATCCTTCTCGAAGGTAGCTTTCCGGTGGTTGTGCGTTCGATTCGCACCGTCCTCAACTTTTTTCATTTCCTTATTTCTTTTCTTTATCTTTACTCGTCTTGGACAAGTTATCACATATGGAGCAAATCCGCATACTGTCGCTTTTTGCTCTATATACTGTAATTTGGCCCCGATTCAATTCTGGCATGTCAATCAATTACCTTACTAAAACCAGGCCTTTGTTTTTTAAGATGTTGTTGTGCCTGCGGCGTAGCTATGGGCTAGTGCTTTATGAAAAACTAGCGTTGTCTGCCAACAGTCACAACAATTTGATACAGTGCACGATACTTTTTGAAAGAACTAGTCGATACGCAATTCATTTCCTTCCTCATTTGGTTGTCTGTATCAATTCGTATGCGAATAGTCTAATTAGCCCTATACCAGTAGAGCTACTCTGGTAGCTTTTATCTGTGAAGAATCGCTTAGTTATACAAGAAGGGCAGCTACGCAAGTTTCTGGGCCTTGAACTAGAACAAGCATCGATCAATAATTATCCAGATATTGTAGCTACTCCTCTGAAAGGCGACTTCGAGTCAAAGACTCATCGCGGGAGCCGATGTCGTGCAAGTTAGCGACTGAGGCGCTATGGCCTTCCTAGCACTAGCGCTCGGAGGACGCTATCGCTGACGTCATTAGTGGCTGAATGCGCTGAAGCAGTGAAAGCGGCCAGCCTTGGTGACTTCAAAACCAAATGACCACTTGTCGTCACGCAGTGCAGTCAAGACGGCACGGATCAATAACCAATAAGCGTCATGAAAGCCGTGACATGGACGTTTCATTCCGCAACAGGCTATCTGACACGTTCCATTGCTGGCGTTTCGGGAAATGTATACTGCACAGTTCCTGCAACAAGCATTCTTCGCCGGGGTCTCGGAACCTATAAATCAGTTGTGCAGTTCAATTCCTCCCCAAATTATCAAGCCATGAAGCGTGCTGCATCACCATCGAAAAGGACGCCCAGAGCTAAAAAGCCCCGGCCCAAAGTTCCCGAGTATCACTTGACCCCCTCATTGCGAGATGAGTCTGGAGAGATCGTTTGGCCGGCGCCTCGAGCGCAGATCCAACGTGCTAGAAATTTTATTTTAGAATGGTTTGTCAAATGACGATAGTCTCTATGTACGGGTGAGAGTATCGACTAACTCCTAGAATTAGCGTAGCGGCGCAGAAGAAGACACTGATCGTGCCTGATAAGGATGCCGACGGTTTGACTTCCGGGGCGATCCTGCAGAAAACGTTAGTCTTGCTCGGGCTGCCACAGGACTTGATATCGGCGCATCTGCTTCAAAGGGGGGGCGACATACACGGAGAGGTTGAGCGCAAGGCGATGGCCGCTCATGAGCCCGCATATATCTTCGTCCTCGATCAAGGGTCGCGCAAATCACCCCCTGTCATCGATGCGCCCCATAAGGCTCTGGTGATCGATCACCACTGGGCGTTGGATGATGATTTCCCAGAGGGCTCGGAGCACGTCACGGCTTGCAACTCCCCGCCTGTTGCGACGAGCTCTCTTCTGACGTACCACATATGTTCCGAGCTGCACGAGCAGGTTGCAAGCAGTTGCGACTGGCTATGTGCTATGGGGACGCATGGTGATTTGGGAAATACGCTGAAATGGGAACCCCCTTTTCCAGACATGAAGGCAACCTTTAAGACATACACGAAGAAAGCCATCAACGACGCAGTATCTCTCATCAACGCGCCCCGACGGACAGCATCATACGGCGTTCCAGCCGCGTGGACAGCGCTGATCTCGGCTTCATCACCAGGAGACCTCCTCAAGAACCGGGACTTATTAGCCGCTAGGGCGGAGGTCAACGCCGAAGTCGAGCGGTGCACGCACACTGCGCCGAAATTCTCGGCCGATGCGAAGATCGCCGTCTTCAGGATAAGCTCCGCCGCCCAGGTGCACCCCGTAATCGCGACGCGATGGGCCGGACATCTGCAGTCGCCGAAGCTCGAGGTCGTCCTCGTGGCCAACGAGGGTTACCTCCCGGGCATGGTCAACTTCTCCTGCCGGGTACCGAGGAGCGCAAGGGCCCGAGACAATCCCCCGAACATCATCGAGGTGCTCAAGGGGGTCGCGGACAAGGCGCCCGATCCAACGCTTCGGGCGCGGCTGGGTGAGTCGTTCGCCAGGGGACACAAGGAGGCTAGCGGCGGTATTGTGCCTAAGGAGGAGTTCGAAGAACTGATGGCGATTCTGGAAGTCGGCAAGAAACCGGAGGGCAACAGCCCGAAGAAAGCCAAGGCGGCAGGGCCAAAAGAGTCGAATACCCTGATGAACTATTTTAACAAAAAGAACGTTGACAAGACATAGATCTTCTTTCAGTTGTCCAGGCTGATAATACCTTGATGGTGTACACCTTCGGTGCCAGTCTCTAATCTTGGCTTCCAGACCTGCCCGTCTCGCCGTGCCACTAGGCACTACTGTCGCTCCCATAATCCCATCCTATGCAATCTATTCTGGGAACCTGAGCAGTCTACGTCCAAGCGGAAAAGCCTTTTGCGCTTCCTTCTCCTTTTATATAGAAATCCAGCCACTGAACAGCCTGGAGGAACACCTGCTCCTTAGCGAACTTGTTGTACCTTTTGTCGTGTATGTGGCGGACGGCAAACCCGTGTGGGACGTCGGAAAAGAGAGTTGTCTGAAACGGCACCTTGGCTTCTGTCAACATCATCTCGATCTCCTGCCGCTGAAGCCGATTAACGTAGCCGTCTCCACCTATATCGCCGGTTAATTCACCCGTTCTCAGAATAGGTCTACGCCAAGGACCCGGCTTACCAGCAAAGGCGATGCTGACGGGCCTTTCGATGCTCAATATGTCTTCCTCCTCCACCCAGGTCGGATGCGCCATGAACCCGGCGTGGAGGTAGCCGGACCGCAGGAACCGCGAGAGGTATTTGTTGCCGATGGAGTACCCGACGCCGGCGATCGTCCTGTACCCGGACCCCTGCATCTCGCGCAGCACCACGCGGACGACAGGCCCGACGTCCGAGGGCAGGCGGTTCCGGAACCAGGCCGTCTGGCTCCAGTTCCTGGGGCGGTCCATGGGCACGGCGTCGCCGCGGAACAGGTCCGGCATCACGACGAAGTACCCGTTCGCGGCGAAGCTGTCCGCGAGCAGCTTGTTGTTCTCGAACGTGATGCCCATCGCGTCCGTGAAGAGCAGGATAGCGTCCTCCATGGACTCGCCGGGGGGTTTGGAGAAGTACGTTTGGACTGATGGTTTGCTCGGGTTAGGAAGTGGACCCCGGGACTTCGAGTAATGCTAGGAGACGGAGTGTCTTCTTACTTCCATCAATGGTACGGGTTAGACCGACCGGTCGCCCATCGTGTAAGGTTCCTCGGGTGCAAGCGTATGATAGCGGCTGGAAGTTGTTTATTGGACTCGTTAAATATGTTAGGTGTCCAGGTGATCAATTGGAGATCAGATTAGGACTGTGGCTGCATATTGAGACTAAAAAGGGGGTCGTGACTTCTCAATGTGCTGAACTTGGTTTGGAAGCTAGGTAATACGTCCGGAAGGAAGTAAGCCCTTCGGACGTGGTCTCCACGGTGAGTCGTCTAGTGCAGCTTCAAACGCCACTCAGTTATGTACAAGCAGGAAGGGAGTTATATCAAAAGGTAGAAGATTTGCTAATGGCCCTTTGGGATCAAAACACGGAACTCGATTTGCGTTTCTGTACCATATTACCCACCGCATACAGTATAAAAACCGCACCGACGAGCCAGGTAATGGATAGAGTATAAGCAAGCAGAAAGGACGTAAAATAGGCTTCTTAGGCTTCGAAAGCTGGCGGCTTATCCAAGTATAAAAATTTCAGAATATTCCAAGCGCGATTCTCGAAGCATCAATACTTCCCGGGACCCGTCACCGTGGTATGTATATTCCCCCTCATCACGACGCAAACATTGACTGAACTGCGATACAGCGTATTGGTACTCTGTTTCTCAACACGCCAAAGGGTAATAAAGTGACCTTTTGTCCACGTCTACAAGAATTATTCCATGAACGGGGACGACGGGTTTCTGTAAAGGGCAAATCCTCGCTTTATACATACTCCATCATGGATGCGTTCTGAAGCAAAACTGAAAGGCGTGATGCTTCCTCCGGCAACCTTTGGTCACTAGTAGCCCACCGCACTTTCCCTCTTCATGGATTCGGGGAATCCTCGTTATTCTGAGTTTGGGGCGTCACTGCGTAATATTCCGAAGTGTGTTAAGTCCGAGCCCAATGAAAACATGCGGCCTTGGAGTTTTCTTTATCATTATTCAAGTATAACGTTATGGACATATTTACGGCATACCTTTATTTATCTCTCGACGGCTTATGTCGATCTCGTCCTCGCATGCGTCGGACCAGGCATCGTCTCGTTGTGCACAGGCTAGGTGCTATGATAAATTGTGTTGTTCTGCAGTTAGTTGGCCTTCCGGGGGAAAAGTAGACCGCATATCTCTAGCAAGGATATCTTCGGCACATCGCCAACAGAGTCTTAAGTAGGGAATAGGAGTAATTGCAATCCAACTAAGATCAAGCTGGTTGAGCATGGGTCCCTGCCGAAAAATCTATGAAACCGTACTATAGCCGCTTCAACAGTCTTCAGTCATGATTTCGCTAGAAATCAATCAGCGGATATATCATCTTTCTAAACAACCACAAAGAAACATAGATGTTTCTTATACCGTTAGGTTCGTAATATAAAGTTCTTTATGGATATGAAATTAGATTCTAATACATAATTTTGTTAATTCCTAAACTGTTGTGAGGGCTATAGTACAGTTCTATAAATTCTCCACAGGCGCTGGGTAGGAAAACCATCTGATATGTACCAAAACGCTAACTGCTTTGGCCACGTCTATTTGCTTATTCGTGAAATGGGAAATATGGACCGCGGTTCTAAATCACAGCCGGGCAGAGCCTCTGTACCATTTTCCGTAGTGAGCAGTTTCTGCAGGCCTCCTTCTTACCCCGATGTCCGCTTTCAACAATACATTTGTGATAGACCTGCTTCTGTCCCCACGCTGCCCCTGCTTCCATAGAGGATCCCTGATGGACCCGTTGCTTTCCGCTGGTTACGTTCGACTAACCTACGTAAGCCACTTTGTGTTCTTTGCCTTCACTCTTCTTGTCGGTACAGTTGCTCTTTCGGCTTGGTGCCGGCCGACCTTCACCAGGAGTGATTAAGACCACCTCGTTGGTGAATGCTACTTGGAATAGAAACACCACACCCACTAATGCGAGGGCGCCTACCGTACCACACAACGAAACCGCTGCCGATACAGAGTAGACTACTTGAAGCCAAATGCGCGTGTTCGACCAAGCGGGCCACTGACCGAAGAACTTCGCAGTCAAGCGCCATCCAGTCATGGCAACCCAGTATCCCTCAACAAGCTGTAGTAACCCCATGATGATGCAAGCGAAAAAGAGTGCGGCTTTCCGAGCCCTTGAAGTAATATGAGGGACGAGCCATCGTGACAAGAAAGGTTGTGGCACGTTCATGCTGTTGGTTTTCCCCTCTGCACCTGCACTGTTGCGGGGCGTCTTGGGGACGAGAATAATTAATGCGGCCCACCAGGCGAATATCAAGGCGCCAACAGCCCAAAAGAGCGGTCGCGATGCGTATTCCATGACATGCATATCGAGCTCGTCATAGCCATGAGGATTAGGGATGTGCATGGGCATAACCTTGAATGATTGGGACGGAAATGTCTGAGTTTTCGGTTTTATAGAAATGAAAGTGAATAGAGTTGCTTATGCCGAAAAGAAATAAAGAGACAGAAGTTGAGGGAGTATCGCAGGCTGCCCAGCTGAAATATTCCACCCTATGTCGTAGGTGGTTGGATTCGGCCCTTAAAAGACGTCTCTGGGATATCCGGAACGATGAGATTGCATGGCAGCTCGGTCTACCGCAGTAAGCGGCCTTCCGGACCCGGGTTAGCACGGACGGGAACATTAGGTCACCCGTTTGCTGTGAGACAGTGCCAAGAATTGCCGAGTCCGCGGCTCCTTTCCGAAAAAGATTCCTGGCGGTTTCGAGCTAGGTAGCTATGTTCAACCCAGTCATATTAATGCTGTATGCAGACCTTTATGGATATTGCAGGGCCAGGGAGAAAATGTAGCTACAGAGTTCAGACATACCCAAAGTGCGAACGGTACCTAGCCACAGTAAATAAGACCCGGTAGCAGACGGCTCGTATAGTAGAACCATGCGCTATATAAGAGCGGCGACCGTCGTCTAAGGTATTACATATAGCCGCAATTCAGAACACATGGACGTAACACTGCGACCAGTCCAGTGTATAGGACCACGTGTTGTTCTGTTGCGGGTGCCAATGTAGCCAGGACCCTCCGACGGTCTCGAAACAAGCCTCTCATCACCCGTAGTGGCTGCTGTGACACTCTAATCGCCTCCATCGGAAGTAGAAGCCACGTGGGCTACTGGTTCTGCTTCCTATCGAATTCTAAAGAAATCTGAATGTTGCAGAAATTTGGCCTCAATAGCGGTGTCGGATTGTGAGACATGCAAGGGCACGAATATGAAGCAGGAACCCTGAACGAGAATCAGGCAGCTTGGACATCGAAGAGGGTGGGACTGTGACTTGACAGTAACAGGCTGACAATTATGTGGTAACAGGCTGTATTGGCACCTATGGCTCGGATTGTTAAGCATGTATGAGTATGCAAGAATGTTGGCTGCCATGGCATATGGTACATAGCAGCCCTTCTGAGGTCCGATACATGTTGGTATTAAGTCACCTTTTGACACTTCCCAGGGCTGAAGCTTGATAGGTCGATAGAATCAGCATGCAAAGGTAGAGGACACCATGACTTTCAAATTTCTTTATTATACTATCATGGCTCGATACGAACGAGTTATCACCCGAGCTTCTCGATTACGGATATTGAAGAATCTCCGCAACTACGGGTAATCCGATCTTGCAGTGCGCATCAACACTGGAAAGGCTCTGTGGGCTCTAAAAATGCCTGGTCAACCCAGTGGCGTAGCCGTAGAAAGAAAATGAAGTACCAGTGCTACAAGGGACTACACTTGAGTTGTCTATGGGGTGGGATGGTGGCATACGCATATATTCATTCTCTTGAAGCTCGAGCCCCTAGATCGCGTCTGCCACCATTACCCCAACCAAGGATCGTGAACAGGACGAGAGACCTATACCATGCCCGCACCGCATCATCTCACAGCCCAATTTCACTCTCAATTCCTGGTATCTAATCTTTCCATAAGTTTATTTGCGTACACCGATTTGATATATAACTGATAATGCAACGTGAAAGTGTATGCGGTGCCAAGATTGACGGCCAAACGACAGACCGGCGTAAGGGGTGTAGGTGGCAGCACCAGAATGCTAGGTATCAACTAATGTCCAAGACTTGGGGAGTTAGAAGCAGTTCGGTTAACTTAAACATCGCTCTTTGTAGGGAATCAACATCATTATCAGTAAACCGTTCGGGTCCATTAATATTAACAATTTCTACTATTTTTTATTAAAAATTAATCATTTTTTAACAGGTTCGGATTAATAATATATAAATTATAAATTATTACCTTTTTATATTTATTATTTTATAATTTTATATTATATGTAATACTTTATAAAATCGTTAGTTATAACGATAATAATAATCATAATAATAATCATAATAATAATAATAATAATAATAATAATCATAATCATAATAATAATAATCATAATAATAATCATAATAATAATAATAATAATAATCATAATCATAATAATAATCATAATAATAATAATCATAACCCAAATTAGACCAACAATTTCCAGGTTTCTATGAAGAAACATTGAATACCCTCGGGCTCCTCTTTCCTAACGACCCAAGTATCGCGAGTGGTTTGCAAATGTCTTCGGAAAGAATAGTACCGTTGACCGCCGGGTGGGTAGCTTAGGTCATAGTACATCACGGGAGATGCGTCTCTATCGGTACTGAAACCGAGGCTGCTCGAGCCTCGAGCTCCAGAGAGAGTTCGAGAACTCGCACCCCCGAACCCTCGCCAACTTGTGGTGGGATCGGCGGAAACGCCAGGAACGGATAACGTTCTGGATCGCCTTCTTCGGGGCCATCTTTGCCATAGCGTCTCTCATACTGTCGCTCGTCTCGGCGGTCACGGGCAGTATCTCTATGAAGCAGGCTATCCTCGCGAATGAGTATGCTAGCAATGCAAGTGTGCCGGCTGATTCGGCGGCTGCTTCTAATGAGGTCGCTCCAAGAAGCGTAGGAAACTACACCACTGATGTTCTTAATATCTTCCTTCGCGGTCCTATGAACCATTGTTCTACAACGGTTGCAGATAACATTGGACTTGGGTGGATGAGCGCCACGGATGCACCGCCATCTCAAGGGCTGACTTCTAAGACGCCGTTGATATCTTCAGTTCCGGTCGTAGTCACGAGCACTGCCATAAGAACAGTCTTCACAACAACGGGGAACCATTCTAACGAGACACTGTAGCGCTGAACAAGAGAAAGTTGTCGAGGAGGGCCCGAAAACTAGAACCATAGCTTTAATTGAATGTTGCTCTGACTTTACACGTACGACCCCTAACCCCTGTAACATGTCCCCTATTCTACAACTCAGCCAGCCTCAGCACCTCGCCTCACAACTTCCCCACGGCCTTGAGCGCCCTATCCCCGTCGACGAGGACGCACCAGCCCTCGCCGCCCCTAGTGCCGCCCTCCATGCCGGCGACGACCTCGCCGCCGTAGTCCTCGCGCGCGAACCGCAGCACCTCGTCGTCGAAGGTTCCCGGCTGCAGCCAGACGGCGGGGACGCCGAGCTCGCGGGCCTCGCGCAGCGCCCCGAGCGTCGCCGGCGGCGGCGTCACCACCGACACCGACGTGCGCTTCGGGTCCGGCAGCGCCGAGAGCGAGGGCAGCGCCGTGTGCGAGGACCCGCCCGCCTCGACCGTCGCGCTGCGCGGGTTGATGGGCGTCACGGGTAGCGAGCGCTGGAGGTACCAGGCGAAGACTGTTTGTTTATTGGCGGTGTGGTTAGTGAGGTTGGTTTCTATGTAGTGCGCCCAGATTTTTCTTGTATGGCAAAGTCGGACCGTGGTCATACATCCAGGGGTACGATGGTAATTATGGGTTGTGCATCACATGATGATGCACTTCGGGACTTACTCTTGTTGCCGAACTTGGCGGGGTTGGAACTGGCGCCGACGACGGCGAAATGCGGGGACTCCATGAATGCCCGGGCGGTCGCTTCGGTTGTCATCTTAAGCATATTTTGGTTGGATCTTGCTTCGTTCGGGCGGAAAGCGGGAAGAAGAGAAGATATAAATGTCATTCCAGAGACGTAGAGCGTAGGGACAAAAAAGTCATGTAAAGGGCCTATGACGAATAGTAGATGGCGAGCTGGTAGGGGAAGGCTTGGCGCGGTCCCGGTGATGTGACGTAGTTGCTTCTTTAGGCGACTCGTGGTATTTCGCGCCGACCCCTTAGAGCCGAGCCATCCCGGCTCCGAGCGCCCCCTGACAAATATATACCCACCTTTGGCGTCTAACGAAACCCCGAGAACTGTATGATTTGAGAAACAGATATTAAGAGGCTGGATTAGAGTTTTACCGCCAGCTAATAGGGCACCAAGTCTAAGCAGTACCCTATTCAATAAAGCCACACGATGGCGACGTTCGCGTGCGGATATCTATTCCTAAAAGCCTCCCAGATACCCACCCTACACGTGCGCAGAACTGACATGCAGCCAGCCGGCCGACATTCTCCGCCAAGGCCTACGCGGCCTTCCGGCCGTCATACCCGGCGTCCCTATACCGCACGGTGCTGTCCTTCCACCAACAGCAACAGCAACCGCGCCAGACCCTGCTGCTCGATCTAGGGTGCGGGCACGGTCTGATCTCGCGCGCGCTGAGCCCGCACTTCGACGCCGTGCTCGCGCTCGACCCGTCGGCGGGCATGGTGGCGCAGGCGCGGGAGGCGACGGCGGCGGACGAGGGCATCGGCGACGCCGAGAAGCGGAAGATCACGTTCCACGCTGGCCGCGCCGAGGACCTGGGCGACCTCGTGCCCGCCGAGGCCTCCGTCGACATGGCCGTCGCGGGCCAGGCCGCCCACTGGTTCGACTATAGTCGCGTCTGGCCGAACCTGGCGCGCGCCGTGCGGCCCGGGGGCACCCTCGCCTTCTGGGGCTACAAGGATAACGTGCTACTGGGCGCGGAGCGGGCCACGGAGATCATGGAGCAGTTCGGTGAGTGATTAAGGAATTTCCGCTGTCCCTTCTTTCCCTTGTCTCTTAGGTAGTTCGCGAGTATGAAGTTCCTCCCACTGGAGGCTTTTCTGGGCGTTTTATGGATCCCGAGACACGCCCTGTAACGCCCGCTTATCCGCCGAATTATCTAGGACAATTACTGACTCTAGCCGCCGCAGTGTACGGTTTCGGGGAGGTAGCTCCGGGAATTGAGGGGATGGGCAGGGTATGTGTATTCCGGGAACCACGAACGCAGGCTTTCCCCACGTCGCGGAACTAGAAAGCAAACAACCAATATTCTGCCATTCCGGGCCTCTATCTTCCTTGACCCGAAGTCCTCTGGGGAAAAGGTCATCGGGGCCTTATCATCCGAGTGCCGATATAACTTCCTAAAAATGTGCAATTGCTAACCGCCCCCGATTTTTTGCCAGTTCTGGGAGCAGCCAGGCCGCAACATCCTGCGGGACCTCCTCCGCAGCGTGGTCCCGCCAGAGGAACACTGGACGGACGTCCGGCGATTACTGCACGAGCCCGGCGATGGCGGGGACGCCGAGACCCGCTGGCTGCGCAAGACGATGCGGCTCGGCGAGGTGGAGGGGTACACGCGGACGTTCAGCTGCTTCACGGGGTGGCGGGAGGCGTACCCGGAGGCGAAGAGCAGGGAGGAGGGCGGGCGTGGCGATATTATCGACGTTATGTGGGACCGGATGGTTGACGCTATGCCCGAGTGGAAGGCCATGGGAGATAGGTGGAGGGACGCCGAGGTCGTTAGCGATTGGGGCACTTATATACTCATGGCGAGGCGGCGCTGAACTCTTTTGGCGCGAGAATGTGTAGGTATATAAACCGTAGACTAGGTACGATGGAGCTCTGATGGTGATTTGAAAGACCTGCGCATATTATCTTCAATGCTCTCAAAGGAAAAGCTATTGTATCGGCACCGTGGACCTGTTCCTCCGGCGTTCTGATATAACCTTAGATGAACCGGCAGATACGGCTCGCAGCGCAGTAACCCTAGCGCCCTCTTGTCCCATTTTATCATGATCTACGAATGACACAACTGTCCTACAAACCAGGCCGCACAGGACTCAACATATCAAATCTTCCCTTTCGCCGCGCCTACACCTCAATGACTCTGCTCCCAAAGCTCCTTGCGCCACGCCTCCGTAAGCGTCTCATCGGGGCCGTAGACCTCCTGCCAGCCGACGAAGCCGCGATCAAGGACGTAGACCTTTTGCTGCTTGACCTTCAGCTCAGTCTCAGCATTTCCATCCCCAGCCCCTTTCTCCCCCTCCGCAACCCCTTTTCCCTCCGCCTTCGCCTGCTGCTGCTGGGCCTGCTGGGCTTCCCTCTCGCGCAGGTACCGGAGCGCGGCGCTGGGCCCGCGCTCTCGGCTCAGCGCGCAGTGGAACACGACGGTGTCCTTGTCGGCGAGCTGGCGCAGCAGCGTGGGCATTGTGGCGTCGAGGCTGCCGCTGGGGAAGTGCAGGGACGACTTGATGTGGCCGCCTACGTGGTCTTTTTCCGAGATGGGCAGATTAGTGAATTGACCCATAAGAAAAGGGGTATACATATGTAGACAGGTAAAGTATGTATGTATACTTTTAGGTAAGAGGGATGGGCAAAGGGTGACGTGCGATAGATGTTGCCCCGGGTTTGACGTCGAAGAATGAAGGCGAATCACCACAAACAACCTTGAAGGTAACTAGGTTATACCAAACCTCCTTTCCTCAGCCGCACCTCTCTCGCCCCCCTTCCCCGTCCCTCCCAAATCACACCAAACCAAACCGACCGACAAACAAAGACACCAACCAACATTCAAGTAAACAAAAAACCCGAGAACGTACCATCATCCCTTACATCCACGATAGCGACCTTGGACCCGGAGTTCGGGTCCTCGATCTTTTGCTGCGCCTGCGCGAGGATCAGGTCTTTGAGCCTGTCGGCGCTGATGCGCTCGAGGTCCGCTATGGTTGTCGCGGCCGCCATTCTCTTGCTGTTGGTGCTGGTGGTGCTGATGCGCCTGACACTAATGCTGATGAAGTGGATGTGTTGTCTGAGATTCCCCACCGCGGCTCTTCTCATGAGATGTAGATAGATAGATCGGTGGGCTTATGTGCGATGTGACTTACACCGATCGATGAATCGCGGGATGAGTGGATATGTAAGAGGTTATTAAATACGGAACAACCTTGTTGGAGGGCTGCTGGAAGGGCTTATTTATGTATGTCGGCTTCATGAGCTGAGACGCTTGAGGATTGCGTGATCTTCAGGCTTGCGATCTGCTCAAGTACCCCACTATGTCTCGATAGACGCATAATACGCTGTTGATGCAATAGGGGGCGACGTCCACCCTCAAGATAAAAAGAGATTAATAGGCCGGCTGCCTTGGTCGATCACTCGGTTTCCTTCTATTTTACGACATCAAGGTGCAGCAATTTCTGCGATGCAGGACGGATTCCAGAGCCCCGTGTTCAAAGCAATGAGTTGTCACCCTCCCTACATTAACCCCTTTAAACTCACAGAGCCCGTCCCAACTAAAAGCGTCGGCTCGCGGTCATCACTCACGGCTACATGCAATCCCACACGAACGGCCAGTTCTCCCAATACCTCTCGTAATTTCCACCAACATAGGACAGGGCATCGCCTTCTGTCGCCACCCTGTACGGCCGCGTGTACAGACCGCCCGTCCTCAGATGCCGCTTCACCGCCGTGTACACCAAGAAGATGCCGGGCATGGTGCCCACAAAGAAGTCGCTTCCTAGCAGCACTACAAAGTCGACAGTGCCCTGCTGATCGAAGGTCAGGGCGTCCAACTCATTCAGGCCTTCACCACTCAACAGGTCTCTCTTGCCAACGACTTTCATGCCCGGCAGGCTGGTCTCCGCGTCGGTGGCGAACCGCCTCGCCTCTGTGGCGTTTCCAATCGCGAGATACGCCACTCCGAAGCCTCCCTGCGATGCTTTCGTTTGTAATTTTTTGCAACTGCTCGTGGTATGTTGCCAGCTGCTCCACGCATCGCGCTCCGTCCTGAGGTGCGTGCCCAGGAACCTCCCATTTTTGTCTCTCTGTGACCGAGAGACTTCGTGCATGTTGCACAGCACAGCCTCCTCAATACGCAGAAGCCGCTCGTTGAACTTCAGTACGTGGCCGAACGTGATGGCGAACTCAGGCCTGTCATACCAGATATCCCAGTCCCGGAGGACGCCCCAGTTGAAGCGAATGAGTCGCGTGTAGTTTGCTGAGGGCGGGAGACGCCTGGTACCGCGGTTGAGCCAATTGCGGAACCTGTCGCCGAAGCGGTGCGCGTGTCTGTGCTGGCCCTACGCGTGACAATCCTCACGGTCTCCGAAATCTTTTGATGTGATATGCTCGATTTCCCTCTCCGCGTCAACGACCCCGGGAATCACAGTCGCATTCTCGTAGATGTTAATGTGAGGACAATGGGTTTTGAAGGCAGCCCTGAAGTGCTGCTCGTCAACATGTAGGTAAAGGGAAGATAGTTGGCGAAAAGGTCTGCTAGGTCAGTCTCGTTGCGTCGGCGAATCATCGGTATGGTCAGGCCAGCGGCGCCGACTTCCAACGCATATCGCAGGTATGTCTGAATGTAGTTCTTGATACTTCCTATGCCGCCGCTATTATTATCGCAAATAAAGACCAAGCCTTCGACCTGTTTGGACTCGTTACATAGCCTTTCAAGCGGCCATCCTATGAACGGTGCCTCGGGATCTGATAGGTCGATATCTGTGTGCAAATGTGATGCAGCAGGGTTCGTTGACCGGAAGTGCCAGCCGGGATCTGAGTCCAGCCACTGGAACGGCGGGCGTGGGAGACGGGTGCTCCAGGCGAGGATAAGTAGTAGAACGCAAAGGATAGGTGCGATGATATTTCGTCGTAGCACGCAGCCAACAAAGTGTCAATGGCCTATAATCATGATAGAAGACTGGCCAACCATGACCACACAGCCAGTTAGAGAATACACTGGGGCGGTTCCTGCCTACTACGTCTCGTTCATTCCGACCCGAAGCCGAATAGGTGTGCTCGGGTCGAGTTTACCTGCAGATCGGGTAACGCATGCAGATTCAAACTCCGAGTGTGTGTTCAAAGTAGGCCGGCATGAAACTGCACTTCGGATACGACACGCCCCAATCCTAATTAGTCATCTTGGGACCGTGGACAGGTATCCAGTTAAATTGGTTTGTAACGGACTGGGGACTGGCGTCTATTTTAAGGGTATGAGCGCGTTCTTGCCATACGAGTGATTCACTATTAGGTCAATGAAATGTTACGTGCGTGCGTAGATGGTCAGGCAGCTGAAGGATGGAAAGGAGAGAACAGGCGTCGAATACGCTAGGGGTACGTGAATAAGAGTAGCCGAACGATGCTCAGCTATTCCGGAACATGGAGTTGTTCAGAGACAGGAGAAGAGGAGCGACACTCGAGATGATATGATATGATTCGTAGGATAGTTGGAAGCGGCCATAAGGGTATACCCTAGCCTAGGTCCTCTGGGTGGACATGGCGACCATGTACGGTGGAGATTCGGCCGCCGTCTGATGGCGTAGCATGCCAAAAAAGCATCTCGAGACCCAAGGTAGACAGACAGGTAGGTATGCAGTGCTCTCATATGACAATCGAGTGCAAGCACGATGCAGATGCAGTCAGTCTGCTGACGAGGAAGCGCCCACGCCCGCTTTTGCTGTGAATACCTATTACTGTATGACGCCATTGCTCATCTCGTACAATGTGGGTATACGCGACTGACTTCGAGAGCAATCTACTCTGCCCTCTAGAACGACCTCCGCATTCAGATGATGATATTCTATTAATAATGGCAGGGTAGCCGGCATAGGAGTTGTCGTCGTTACACCTGAGGCCGCTATCATAGTAGCACTCGTGTCGCAGCGTTTACGTTACTTACGACACATGCATGGCCATGTACCATCTTGGGCATGTCAACGGACGTTTCGGTCCATTCGTGATAACCATCCAGCCAAGAATTAGCATGTCTCTGCGACTGGAGAGCGGAACGAGAGGAGCATAGTAATGACATAAGATCAAATACTAGTATGTCGAGGGAAAGGGGGGCTCTCTGATAGCGCAAAGGAATGGATATTAGCCATAACGGAGTAATCGCACTATTGCTTACCCGAACCTAACTTCTCTAGTGGTATTCTCTTCACCGTGTTCCGGATAGGGTTTATACCGGCATAAATTCTTGAGTCATCTGAGGCAGGGTGGAGGACCGTAACTCGGTAAAGAATATCTTATTCATGTCACGTCTTACGCTAGTTTCCCTCGGAAGGGGACCCCGATAGTCGTGAGACAAATACCCGTAATACATGAATTTGCTAAACGCGGCGCCAAAGAGCTTGGCGGATCCCACCCGGGTGTCGAAGGCCCCGTTTAATATCCGAAGCCGAGACATTCAACAACCCAGAGCCGTCGGGTAATAATATGCCACAGGGTGGCCGGCCCCGGTCGCCGCCGACGCGGCTCGGCTTCACTCGGACGAATTTTCGACCACAGTCGAAACCCTACACCTTGCCAATCCAGCCGGAGTTGACAAAGAAGTCGAAGAGCCTGCTACCTTTCTGGGAGTCCAACCTACTAATCTCCTTGACTTGCTTCTTCTTCAGCGTGCCGTTGCCCTTGAGCGCCTCCTTGAGCACCTGCTCCTTGATCATCAGGTACGGCTTCGGCTGTATCCGGGACACCTTGCAGATTTCCACCTCCTCCGGCGTGAGCAGGTGCAGATCTGGAGCGTTCTCCTCGCTCAGCGCCAGAGGCTGCACGCCGGAGATGGGCTGCGCAACGAACCGCTGCTTGCCGGGTGTCGGAGTCCCGTTAGTAACGACTCCGTTGGTGGTGGCTCCGTTCGTATGTCCGTTTGTGGACGGCTTGGCATCGTCGGTCATCGGATCCGGAGTGGCTTGGGCCGCCGGCGCCGTCCCGGCCCCGTTCGCGGCCGGCCGGAAGGGGAGTTCGGGTGCGACCAGGATGGCGGCACCGCTCGGAGGATCGGGTTGGATGGCCTGTTTGTTGCGCTGAGCCGAGGCCAAACGTTCTCTGTCCATCGAGCCCATCGGTATGGCTTTCTGGATGCGTTGCTGCTTCTCCTGCTCGTACTTCTCGCCGCTGCGCAGATCCCCGATCTTCATCTTCCTCCACTCCTGCAGCTGGGAGATAGCCTGCCGCAGATTCAGCTCGTCCACGAGACCTTGGCAGAAACTCTCGAAGTCGTCGTGGTTCATCATACGCGCGAATGGTTTCGCTTTGTTCACGAGGTCGCGCTCCTCCTTACTCCGCTTTTTCTCGATCTTCATATTTTCCCGGTACTCAAGCAGGTTGTGCTCAAATATGACCTTCTTCCGCTCCACACGCTGGGTTAACCGGCTGTTGTAGATGTCCATGACTGTCAGCTTGAGCTCCATCTCGGGCTCCAGCTCGCCCGTCCTCGGGTTTATGCCGTCGCCCGGGTCGAACTGCATCAGCTGCACCGCCTCCTCGGCCTCATTGGCGTATTCGGTCTCAAACTCTAGACGACCGGGCATGTATCCCTGAATCTCGTGGCAAGAGGGTACGCTGGCCGTAGGTTTCGTCTTGGGCGGCAGGGGCGGCGCGTTCTTCTGGGCCTCCCGGCGTTCCTCGATCCTCCGCTTCTTGCGCGCTTGGAACTCTTCGCGGGAGATCTCCTGCGCCAGCTCCATGTCGCTCGGACGACATCGCTTCGGCAAGGGAAAGCATGGTGAGTTGACGTAGACGTCGAGGTAGTGATCGCGAACTTCATCTTTATGCCGATATCCGCCGATGTGATCTGCGATATCTGCCCACGATCCCAGGCCATAAATTTCGCATCCTTCTAGGAGTAGGAGTTCCTCGTCTGCACCCCAATCGCGGTCGAATATGGGAAAGGAATTCTGCTCGATCACCCGGTAGGGATGCGTGGCGGGTTGGTGCGAACCGCTGGCAGAGCCGCTGGAGAAGCACTGGACGCAGAGGTCATATTCGTTGCAGGCGCTATGAGCGCATCTGATGCGTACCTAGAATTTGACGAAACGCCGTCAGTTTTGAGTGCCCAGCGAACGGGGTGCGTCTATGGGTGCTCATGTGGGTGGGGGTAGATGGAATGGGTTTCATAAGGCTGAGGCTGACGGCACTTCCGGAGACATGCCGGCCAATGATTGGTAGCCAGACAAGACCGAGACAACCGTGGACGACGGTTATGACACAGCGCTCCCCGTAATGACACGACACAAAGGCTGGGGTGAAAATGATACATACCGTAGATGTTATATCTGCTGAGCATACATCGCAAACATATTTGACGCCGCCTTCACCCCCTCTGGTTGCGGTTTTCTTGCGAATGACGCCCATACCGTCAAGCGACGTGCGTAGTGTGCGTATCCGAGGTCGGGTATGTGTTCCGAGCCTAATAGGCGGCGTGAGATGACGGTGAGACTGACTTGAAGCTGGGATTATCGGAGCATCAAGGGTATGGACGAGATAGCGCGACACGAGGCGATTAGAGCGATGCGCGTACTGTGATGGAATATCTCGTGTACGATGGATATTTTGATGAATGCGTTCCTTCACTAACAACTAGGAGGTTCGGCGCACTACGACTTGGGTGACCTTTCGTCGCCGTCCTGACAATGTTGGATGGGGAAGATGGGGGTTGCGGCGGAGCCATTGTGGGGCTTTTGGGGGTTACGTGCTTAGTGTGATTATGTAAGGCAGTATGTATGTCTGCCTGGCAGCTGGTCACCTTACTAAGTAGAGTTACAAAGTTCATTTGGCCTCACGCCATCAAAATGTCAATTCATACATGCAATATTTCATCTGCAAGGGGCTCCGACGAGCTCCAGTATTTTCGAAATATTTCAAGCGAACAACTAAAGTACGGAAATCGACTGCCGGCTTAGACTAGTGCTCAGCTCCATCTGACTGGTACTCCTTTAGGCCTTCTGCTTCCGGTCAGCGAGCACCACCAGTTGTTCTTGAGAATTGGACCGACGAAAGCGTCGAGGGAGCATCAAAGTGCTTCGTGCTAGGTCAAATTAGCGCGCTGTCCATTACATCATACTGGTTTGCTCGTGTTTAACACCGAGGGCAGGACAGGCGGGAGACAATCTCGAATTTGAGAACTGTTGGGTATGGGTTCACTCTAAAATCCCCCCCCTACAGTATACCAAAACACGAATAATAAGACGCTTATGTACATGTGGTATGATCGCGTTATCTCAAACTGTCCGGTACTTATAGCCCGCATTAGGTAGGTGGTACGAGTGTCGATCTGAGATACTTTCTGTCGTTCGCGATAGCCTCGACCGAGATGAACCCAGGGTCTAACCATGGGGACGGATATTCCACCCCTCCCGCCATGTGATGAGGGTGCCCCGCCCAGCCGTAGCTATCCGCTATCCGCCCTAGAAGCCTCCGTCCAGTCGAGGTCCTTGAAATTTGCAAGATGAGATAAATATTTTCCGTCGTGTCCCAAGAGCTACACATTCCCTACATGTCTTGCGCTCAATCGAGAATTTTGGAAGTGACACCCTGTTATCATACCTCTTGCGGCTTCATAATATACTAGCACACAATGCCCGAGAAAATTCTCGATGATATATCGCATCGTCGCTACAATCCTCTGAGAGGTTCGTGGCTGCTTGTGTCACCCCACAGGACAAAGCGACCTTGGCAGTAAGTCTGCATTGCAACCCTAGCACGGAGTCGATTCTTGCTTACGGCCATCCTCTCAGAGGGCAGCAAGAAGCGCCTGGGCTCAACAAGTTACCAGAATACGATCCCAAGGTACAAGGATGAAAACCCCAGCTTGCGAGGCATTACCCTTGGGCGCATATTGACTGGTCAAGTGCTACCTCTGCCCGAGGAACTCGAGAGCGGGAGGCGAAACGAACCCGGATTACAAGGAGACCTTCGTCTTCGTCAACGACTACAGCGCCGTCAAGGAGGAACAGCAGGACTACGAGCCAGAACACTCGAGCGATGGTAATGTGTTCGAGACGCGCCACACAAAGTTGCCATACTAACAACACCAGAGCTGTCTTCGCTTCTCCTCCGCGCCGAGGGCGTCAAGGGTAAATGTTTCGTCCTCACCTTCTCGCCGAAGCACCACATAACGCTCGCCGACATGCCTGCCGAGGAGATCCTCCCCGTCGTCGACAACTGGACCCGGATCTACGCCGCGCACCTCGCGCCGACGAACCCGCTGTCCGAGGTCGCCGCGGCGCTCGACCTCATGGCCCAGGAAGTGCCGCCCGAGAGCCTGGCCCCAAAGCCGGCGCAGCAGCTGCGGTACATGCAAATCTTTGAGAACAAGGGTGCCGCTATGGGGTGCTCGAACCCGCACCCGCACTGCCAGGTGTGGACGACGAGCACGATGCCCGAGGAGCCGGCGGTCGAGGCGGTGCAGCTGGCGAAGTACAGGCGTGAGCACGGCGGGCGGCACCTCTTGGGCGATTACGTGAAGCTGGAGGCGGAGAAGCGGGAGCGCGTCGTCTACGAGAACGAGTCGTTCCTGGTGGTGTGCCCCTGGTGGGCCGTCTGGCCCTTCGAGGTCATGATCATCGCGAAGCGGCACGCGCGCGCGCTCGTCGACCTCTCGGCGGAAGAGCGCCTGCGGTTTGCCGACGCCATCCAGGAGATCACGCGCCGCTACGACAACCTCTTCGAGACCAGCTTCCCCTACAGCTCCGGCATCCACCAGGCGCCCCTCGAGGGCTCCGACGAGGAGGTCGACAACAGCTGGCTCCACATGCACTTCTACCCGCCCCTGCTGCGGTCCGCGACTGTCCGGAAGTTCCTCGTCGGGTACGAGCTGCTAGCCGAGCCGCAGCGGGACATCACGCCCGAGCAGGCCGCCGCCAGGTTACGAGGTTGCGGAGGGGAGTTGTACCGCAAGAAGCTGTGAAATATCGATGCTACTACCGGGTAGAGTAAATGCTGGAACGAGTGTCATGTCCTACAATTAGTGATATACATTATGATTCGTGATGGTGACATGTCGTTCGGCACGCCCGGTATATCCTGTCTGTACTGCGCGCCACGAAGCAATGCCTGCTATGCCTACTCATCTACTTGAGACCGCACACGCACAAAAGTCCGTCTGCATTTTGCTCCCTGAAAAGCCCCTCTCCTATCCGGGCATGTATACATCCCATGCCCGCATCCCCGTCACAATACCTGCACAAGTGCAAGACTCGCTTACGACTCGACATAGAACCCGTACTGGCTGACCATCCACGTGACGCCGACGGTGGCGAAGAAGAAGGGCATGGCGACGGGGGTGCCGAACCTCGTCGTCTTATAGACGAAGAACTCGGACGCGAAGTGCGCGAGCGCCACGACGTACGTCCACAGCGCCATCTGGTACACGGGCGCCAGGTGCAGGTGGTAGGACGCGTAGATGCGCACCACGGCCGAGATCAGCGTGTAGGTGCCGAACAGCCGCGCCGCCAGCGGCGTCACCTGGTCCCGCGCCCGGCCCTCCTTCGCGCTGCCGCCGCCCGCGGGCACCAGTTTGTCCGTCGCGTCTTCGGGATCCGCGGACGAGCCGGAATTGGAGGAGGCGTTCGTGTTGGGCACGAATAGCCCGTTGTACAGCCGTCGCGTGTAGTGCAGCGTCACGTAGTTCTGCAGGGAGTTGCCGACGGCAATCAGGGAGAGCTGCGGGTTGTTGTTGGGGGTCAGCGGTGGGGATCCGAACGGTGTACGAAGCAGGGAGGAAGTAGGGGCTGCGGTGATTTGGGGGGGGGAAGGTCGAAGAGCAACTTACGGAGAGCATGTAGTAGGGCAGATAGCCCCTTGCGGGCGGGAGAAGACTCTGGAGGACATCCATGATTTATATGTTATGTTTCGCCCTTCTGGGGTGTACTTATTTTCAAACAAGCTCTTGCTGGGAGCGAGCTTCGTCGGCGACGATGGCGATAGTGTATCGGAAGTGAGGCCTTGAGTTTCCTCTGGCACTTAAAGTCCCCCATTTTCGAGATACATAATTAATGGGATATCTCTTTAGCACCGGGTATCACTTAATACGCTATATGCATTAATGCGTCTAGTACAGTATTTGCACTTCTAGAGCTTGAGATAAGATAAGATCTTCCAGTCGTTGCCATTCAACAACTTTTGGCTTTCGACACGGGCCTCAACAGAACCCCAACACTGCGTTGTTGTCGTCTTTACTCCTTTTAACTAACAACTCGACTATACTCAATTCTAATACGACGGGTTCGCGGATTATTCTGTCTCGTCTATAATCTCTAATACAACTCTAGAGGAAGTATACAGGGCAAGATGACCTTCTTGGGAGATGCCATTGCGGGCGCCCCACAGCCAGTGAAGACTGCCTTCGGCGTCATAGGAGCTCTGTTTGTGGTCTCGAAGGCTTTCAGCTTTCTCCGTCTACTGAGCACTTTTATCATTCCGGGTGCCAATGTGAGCCTTGCCTCAAACTACTATGACTTACTTAATCTAACTAGTGTCTTCACTACCAGCTCCGCAAATATGGCAAGAAGGGTACTTGGGCTGTCGTCACTGGCGCCTCCGACGGATTGGGCAAGGAGTTCGCCCTTAACCTTGCCTCTAAGGGCTTCAACCTCGTCCTCGTCTCCCGCACTCTCTCGAAGCTCCAAGCTTTCGCCCAGGAACTAGAAGCTAAATACCCCGGCATCGAAACCAAGGTCCTTGACATCGACTTCTCCGCCGACAAGGAGGAAGATTATGCTCGTCTAGAGAAGCTGGTCGACGGTCTGGACATCGGCATCCTCATCAACAACGTCGGCCAGAGCCACAGCATCCCCGTCCCGTTCACCCTTACCGAGAAGAAGGAATTGCAGAACATTGTCACCATCAACTGCCTGGGAACTCTGAAAGTCACCCAGATCATTGCGCCTAGCATGGAAAGCCGTAAGCGTGGTCTGATCCTCACCATGGGCAGCTTCGGTGGATGGATGCCGACTCCCTACCTGGCGACGTACTCTGGCAGCAAGGCGTTCCTCCAGCACTGGTCATCCGCTCTGGCCGCCGAGCTTAAGCCCAAGGGTGTCGACGTCCAGCTCTGCCTCAGCTACCTTGTCGTGTCGGCCATGAGCAAGGTGCGAAAGCCGAACCTGCTCATTCCCAACCCGAAGCCCTGGGTCCGCTCCGCGCTGAGCAAGATCGGCTCTGGCGACTGGCAGCAGACGGCGTACACCTACACCCCCTACTGGTCTCACGCCCTGCTTGGCTGGACCATCGAGAACACGGTCGGTGTTGGCCACCCGTTCATGATCTGGTACAACAAGAAGATGCACGAGGACATCCGGCGGCGTGCGCTGAGAAAGCAGGCCCGCGAGGCCGCTAAGCAGGCTAAGGAGAACTAGAGGTCCCAGAAGCATGCGTGCGAGGAGAAAGCGACAAGTTCCAAGAAGATCAGTATGACGACGACTCGCACTACCCGCCCTTCACTAGTTTGCGTTGCGTCAAGAGGTTGGCACATTCAAGCGAGAGTAGAAAAGTCAACGAGGCAGATTCGAAGCATGTGCGTGAGAAGTGGGATCGATTTGGCCCTGACGAACCCAAGGAACCTATCATGGTAGAGGTAGTAATGCTGCAGGCGGAATGCGAGAGGCTGCCCGGTACGGACAAGTTAAAGTCGGCATTGCGGCCATCGTTGTGGCGCTGGCGGCTGCCAAGTATCGCAGTGCGATGGGTACCGAAAGTACGCGTCTGGGGAAGGGCTGCAAGCCCGCATAAAGGAGTCTCTATACGAATGGAAGAGCATGATAATGACTAAAACTTTAAAGGTAATAAAAAAGTGTCGAGTTTTGACTTGCTTAAGTCTTTCGTGTATTGCGGGATGTCTGGTTGGGTGTGACTTGAGTAGGAGGCTGTAGGCCTCTTGCCATTTAACACCCTGCTGATATTCAAAGAAATAGCGACTGCGTTATATTCCCTGTCCGAGGTAATATAGTAGCTTCGTAGGATAAATCGCTGTCCTGTCATTCTATCACCTCGATCCCCGGAGTGAGAGCATCCAGATTAGGGTGCAGTATAAACATTGCAACGCATTCCATGCGCTAGTCGTTTTGATAATCAGAGGAGGAATGAACGATATCATTTATGGTCCTCTTAGCTGGGCGGCCCTGGAGCCAGCCAAATCAACCGGAGATGGTCCCTTTATATCGAATCGAAAAGGCAAGTATTGAACTTCCAGGAATCTTATAAGCCCCTTGTGTTAGTCACCTAATCGGGCTTAGCTCCATCGGGTCGCGAAAACTGAAAGTAAAAGTAAATTGCAACGCTGCGAGCTCAAAGTTGTCGCGTCATGGCGGAAGTGGGTCCGAGCTTCGATACCTAAAAATTTCCAGCCTCTTCATTGTACAAGTACAAGTACATACCGGGGGCCGGTACCTGCTAACCTTCTGTAGTTGGGTTGTTACTTTCCATTTGTAAATATTTCCTCTTCCATGAAGAAACCCCGGGTGCACTTCGAGACAGTCATCCACGTCGCAACTCTTACAACGCAGAGAGAAGAAAGCGATAACAACCTCGCACTCTCCAGAATAAAAAGGCTTGCTCGGTAACCTTCCGAAGATCCTTTCGACTCCGAGAAGCTACCTCGGAGCTTGCCCATTGAGAAGACCATTGATGTGCCAATAACATTCCCTTGCCTGTTCTGGCTCTCCCTCTCCTCCCTTCTTCCTCGTCCTCGCCGTCGCCCATTCTTCCTCTCGCTACCTCCGTCGAGTCGGGTCTTTCTGGCGACATTCGAATAGAGTAGCGCAGAGGGCCTGAGGTCTAATTGGATGTGGATGGTCCGTCAATTGGGGCCAAAGAAGGAAGACCAGACCGACATTCGAGACGCGCCCGATTTTAATGCCCACCCGAGCTTCGTACAGACGTCTGGAATAGAGTAATCATGTCGTTCGGTCAAGCCACCCCGTCACATGCGCTGCCGGGCGCCTTTTTGCACACTCCCGCCGTCGCGTCGCGGTTCTCCAATCAACAACAGCAGGACCCTGTCCGTCGCCGCCTATTCAGAGAACAACCAACAGGCGCCGCCTCCTCGAATCCCCAGCCCGCGAGATTCGCCGGAGAGGCCGGCCCTGTTGTTGGATTCGATGCTCCTACCACTAACGACCAGAGCATGCGGCCTCAACCAAATCCCCTTGCGCCTCCTCAGTCTCCTCTGGGCAAGGCCGCCACCTATGTCAATACCGCCTTAGCTCAGGATGAGGCTTATCCGGAGCTTGATTCATATTGCAGGCGTCAGTCTTCCGTCCCTTCTTGTCACTCTTCATCCGCTTGGATGCGCGGCCGCTGACAAACCCGCAGAAAGTTCATCACAGTACGACGTACCGAACGAGAAGACCGCTTGGGCTCCCTTTGAAAGGACTAACACCTACGAACTGCCGGAAAATGTTTTAGGGCTGTTGCAGAGGGCCGAGGTGTCCACCATGATGGGTTTGTTCGGCGAGCTCGGCTACGTATGGCTGACCATCGATAACTGCTTCTACATGTGGGACTATACTCACCCTAATCCGGAGCTGATCGGCTACGAGGAGAGCCAACACAGCATCACGGCCGTCAAGCTGGTTAATCCGAAGCCTGGCGTCTTCGTCAGCAAGATCAGCCACATCCTGGTCATCGCTACCGTTTCCGAGATTTTCCTCCTGGGCGTGGCTACTGCGAGTACGGCGACCGGCGCTAGGACAGTCGAGCTCTACGGCACCCGCATGTCGCTTCCCCTACGAGGAACCGAGGCGCATTGTATTGCGGCTTCTGCGAACGGGCGAATCTTCTTCGCTGGCCATAATGATAGCGATATCTACGAACTATACTATCAGCAGGAAGAGAAATGGTTCTCGAGCCGCACCGGCAAGATCAACCATACCCACTCGGGTTGGTCTGCCGTCATGCCGAAATCAACCCAGATCATCTGGGGCAGGATACCGAACGAGCGGGTTCTCGAGATAGTCGTCGACGACTCTAGGAACCTACTTTATACCCTCTCTACCAATTCCACTGTTCGGACATACCATATGGAAGGGCAGGATAAACTCACCAAAGTCATCGAGAAGACCAAGGAGGACTTCATGCGCGATATCGCCCACCAGCTGAGCGTTCAGTCACCTCTGCTGACAGATCGTATGGAGATCGTATCCATCAATCCCATATCGGCGGTAGAGGATATCAAGCTTCATCTCATGGCCGTCACCAACACGGGATGTCGATTGTTTATGAGTGCTACAAGCGCCTCATATTATATGACGCATACCGTCGGTCAAGCTCCGCAGAGTATGCAGATACAGGCCATCAAGTTCCCCCCCACCGAGAATCCCCAACTGAGGACCCAAAACGCCCCGTTCGGCGGTTTCAACGAGCCCGTCGACGTTCAATCCAGAGCTCTCGAGCTGACCCGCCGCGGTGTTCGCTTCCCTCCGGGCTACTTCGTAGACCTGGTCAATAAGGCAAACGACCCGAACGATTTGCTGTTCGTATCAAGCCCGGATACCGGGAGGATCAAGCATACAAGTCACACCCCCAACCTACGATACTACGAGCACGGCAATTGGATCACGATAGGAGGCAGGGCCGAAGATATTAGCCTGATCACCAAGCCGTTTGCTGCCACGGGTCAACCCCTCGGTTTTGGAAATGAGTTGGCCATGCAGTTCGACGACCCCCAGGGCAGCGAGTTTGCTGTGCTCACCAACACGGGCGTCTACGTCATCAGGCGCAGGAGGTTGGTCGAAATATTTGCCGAGGCGGTGAGGAATACGGCCGGCGACGAAGGTCTGAAGGCGGAGATCCACAAGTTCCAGAATGCCTACGGCCGTGTTGAAACTATCACAGCCGCGCTGGCTGCTGCGTGCCGCCAGGGAGACGCCAGGAGGCTTGGTACCGGCCGGAGTGCCATCGACCAGGCCACACAGGATCGTGCGAAGCAGGCCTTCATCAACTTCGGTGGCAGCCCGACACTAGCAGAGGATTCCCAACAGCCCTCGGTCGACATGGTGCGGCCGTCGTCTCGTCACGGGGCCCTGACCCTCTACTTGAGTCGCCTTATCCGCTCTCTATGGAAGTCGCATGTCATCACCATTACTCCCGGCCCGCCATTAGCCATCGGCAGTGTGGTACCCGGGGAAAAGCTGAGGGCGGTTCAAGAAAGCGTCGAGAATCTGCGTAAGTTTCTGGATGACAACAGGGCCTTCATCCAGGGTCTCTCTGGGCCTGCAGACCTGCAAAGAGCGGGGAACAAGCAGGAAGAAATTGCTTTCCAGGGCGAACACCAGGCCATGCACGCGCTGGAGGTACTTATGACGGGCATCACTGAAGGAATATCATTTGTAAGGACGCTATTCGACGAGCGCGTCACGGACATATACGCACGGCTTGATCAGACTTCCCAGCAGCAGCTCAGGGACCTGACATACGAGGGCCTTTTCTCGCAATCCGCGGGTAAAGAGCTAGCTAAGGTTCTTGTCAAAGCCATCGTCAACCGCAACATCGAAAACGGATCGAACGTGGAAACGGTCGCGGATGCGCTGCGGCGGAAATGCGGCAGCTTCTGCAGCCCTGATGATGTAGTTATCTTCAAGGCCCAAGAACAGTTGAAGAGAGCGTCCGAGCAAGCCGCCAACTCCGCTGCGTCTCGTACCCTTCTACACGAAAGTCTGAAGCTCTTCCAACGGGTGGCTGGCAGTTTGACACAGGCCAATCTGGAATCGGCAGTCGAACAATACATATCCATGAGATATTATGCGGGTGCCATTCAGTTATGCTTGACTGTTGCAAACGAGAGAGACCGAGGCAACTCGGCTCTCTCGTGGGTCAACGACGGCAAGCCTGCGCGCGACCCGAGGCAAGCGGCATTCGACGCACGTAAGAGGTGCTATAATCTTGTTCACCTCATCCTGCAAGATTTGGATGCCGCATCTAGTCGAGAGCCGGATACGATCGATGGCAAACCGACCTTGATAGCCACCAAGCGCGCCGAAGCCTACGACGTCGTCAGTAACTCGACAGACGAGGTCTTCCATTTCGATCTTTACGATTGGTATATACAACAAGGTTGGACCGAGCGACTCCTCGCTATCGAATCACCTTACGCTACCACATTCCTCAGGAGGCTTGCCTCCCAAAACGTTGAGCACGCGGATCTCCTGTGCAGGTTCTATACCATGCGTGGTCAGTACTTCGACGCAGCCAAGGTCCAGTCCGACCTGGCGAAATCCGACTTCCCGATCTCGATCAAAGATCGTCTCACTCTGCTCAGTAAGGCGAAGACAAATGCTAGTGTTATGACCACGGGCATCAGCCGGCAAGAGCAGCAACTACTCAACCACGAAGTCACCGAACTCCTCGAAGTCGCCCATATACAAGACGACCTGTTAGAAAGATTATTGGTGGACAGCAGGATACCGGCAGAGCGGAAACCTGAGATCCAGACTGCTTTGAATGGTCAGATCCAAGGCTTATCTGAACTGTTCAATGCGTATGCTGACCAGGCCGGCTACTACGACCTCTGCCTACTTATATATCACGCTGCTGATTTCCGCAACGCTGCCACCATCGCCCAGACCTGGAGCAGTCTCATTCAGCAGACCCACGAAGACGTCGTGGAGCAATGGGAGGCGTACAACCGCAGGAAACGGGCAGGGGCCAACGAGGAGCCACCGCCGCAGCCGTACGAGACGCTCGTCGGGCAGATCCAGGAGGTCTGCCACCGCTCGAGCAACGACTCGTTCATCTTCCCCGTCCAGGCACTGCTGCCAGAGATCTGCCGGTACGCGTTCGAGAACGAGCAGGACGGGCGCAGTAACGCTGACGTCAACTGGCCCGTGCAGCTGTTCCTCGGCCTCGGCGTCAGCCACGACCTCGTGGCGCGCGTCCTCGAGCACATGTTCGAGGCGCAGGAGGTGCCGTTCCGCGGGGCCGCGCGCGCCCGCCTCGTCGAGTGGATTGTATTTGTGGTCAGCCGGTGGGCCGGCGAACTGTCCCGGCGCGGGGGGCCCGAGGCTATGCGCCTCGACCCCTGGGTTGGCGAGCTCGTCGCCGAGTGCGAGACCTGGATGCAGACCCTCGTTTCGCAGCAGCCCACGCGGGGTAATGGTAATAGAAACCCGAACCCCGGCGGCCTCGACCCCAGGGACATCCTGCGCAACCTCCGGGAGCTCAAAAAGACGGTTGAGAGCTTCGGCGGAGCCGGGGCCGGGCTCGGTAGCCTTAGGGGGAGTCTCGGGTTCTTTTGATTGATTGGTCAGGGAGATTAATATAAGAGATGAGAGTTTATGTGAGATGGCGACATGGGCAGGTTTGTCCCGTATGTCCAAGTGTAAAACATCAAAAAAGCGAGATAATTGATTCGACCTAACTAGACCGCGAGTGAGTTGCCTGTCAAATTCAAGACCCTGGGCTGAATTGACTGATTGATATGGAGAATGGAGAATGGGTGGGTATGTAATTCCATGCATGTATTGATTTTACTTCAAAAGAGAGCGATGTCCCGTCCGGTGTACATACGTTGAGTTAATAGGTATATGATTATGGTGAGAAGTAGGCATGTCCCTATTGTGCTTGGTGTGAGAGTAGCGGCACCGTCCCCTGTTTCATTGTGTTGATGTATGTAGTGTAAAGAGCAAATATTAGCTTATTTCTTCTCAATTGCTTCTTCCTTACGCGTCGCTCCGATATGATGCAGATGTCTTTCTCCCCATCCCCTTACCCTACTTAGGTGGTTATCGTGGATACTAATAAACGATGCAATTACCCGCAGGCCGTTCGCCTAACTGCCCATCGGCCTCCCATCGGATATCGAAACTTTACGAAGACTTAACCACGCAAGCTCGGCGGGGTGCCGGGGGTGATTACTGATTACGAGCAAAGGGGAATATAAGAGAGTCGGGTCGGTCGAATACGACCGCGTACGAACAATATAGGTAGTCAGCTGAAAAGGAGTCCCAAGATTTGCTGTCCAGCGAGAAAAGGGGCCGCTTGGCATATCGTACGTACTGTAGGAAGGTTAGTCTAGCTGTCAGTGAGTGGCCGGCCGGTATATGATACCCAATAGGTTCATCGTGCAAAGAACAAAGGGCTTGTTGTTACTGCGTAGCGGACCGGAAAATAAGAACCGGTGTATGCTTTGTGGTTGCGAATAATGTCTTTGTTATCACCCCTCCGAGGACGCTGTGGTGTGTGTTTCCACACAATGAAAACGAGGCTCGTTCACTTCGCTCATATAGAGAAACCATCGCCCATAAGGAATGACGACTACTCGCATCTCGGCTTCATACCGCAACTCCGGAGCCTAAGATTAGGTTTAAAAGCTTCAAGTACCCAAGATCAAGTTCAAACCCATATTCCCATATTAACTCCAGAGCTCAAGATCAGGGTCACAGTCTTATTCCCACACCAAATCCAACGTAGAGAATCACGCATAGCGCAATGGAATTCATACGCAGACGCACGCCCTCGTGGCGTGATCTCGCGTGGATCACCAGCTTCGTCCTCGTCAACGTCTTCGTCTACCAGATGTGGCGCAGCGCCGCCCACGGCAGCCTCTTCCAGGCCCCGAGCCACAGCGGCGGCGAGCCCGATCCCTTCGCGGCATACGAGGAGCTGCAGTTCATGCGCTCGCACTTCGTCGCGACGCGCGAGAACATCCTCGGCGACGGCAGCAACCGCGTCTACACGCTCCTGACGAGCGCCGTCAGCCACGGCGACCCGGCGCGCCTGCAGCGCAACATGCTGGACTTCGCCCTCGTCTTCTGCTGGGCGCGGCGCGCCGGCCTCGCGGCCCCCGAGGTCCTCTTCCTCGGACTCCTGGCCCACGCCGCCGCGGCCCTCTGCGCCGTCGCGCCCCCCGAACCCTGGCTCGGCCCCGCGTGGGAGCTGGCGCGCGAACTGTTCCCGGGGTCCTGGACCCCGCGGGTCGACGGCGCCGGCTGCGCCGTGCGCGGTCTCCTCGCCGCGGCCGCCGTCTCGCGGCCGCGCATGCGCGTGTTATTTGTTGCCCCCCTGTGGGTGCTGGCGGCCCTGTTCCTCCTCGTGGACTTCGAGCGTGCCCTCGACAGCCCCGTCGAGACGCTGCTGATGCGGGTCTGCCAGTGCGAGGACCTCGTCGCCATGCTGGTCGGCGCGGCGTACGCCCTCGTCCGCGCCTACTTCCGCATGGTGGACCGTATGGTGTATGCCGTCCTGCGCACGGTGGGGGATGCGACTCCTGGTAGGAGGGCCCCCGCACGAGCCGAGCAGCGGGCCCGAAGGCCCTTCTGGATCAGCGTCCTCTCTGTCCTGCAGGACGTCGCCTTCGGGCTCTTCTTGATTCAGTCGCAGGCCGTGAGGCTGTGCAGCATCAGCGACAAGCTGACGGAGGTGAGCGAGGCTTCTGAAATCTATGTGGTCGAGTTCTAATTAGGAGCAGCAGGCCGCTGGGACGCACCCGTGGTGAGTATGTCCTCGTTTCGTGTCTCTGGGTGGCATTATCGGTCGACTACTACGGTTGACCTGTGTACCTCCCTGGCTGATACTCTGGGGACGGGCCTTGGCGGCCGATGTTACCCATATTCACCATCACATCTCTCACTCTGAGTCTTGAAACTTCTGCTTTCCTGTTGAGCATTTCCCGATATTTGGGCAGGGTAGACTCGGTTTGTTTGAAGTGTATTGTTTACTCTTTCCTGTTTACCCATTATTTGTGCGATCTGGAGGTTTCGGTTAGATCCGTCTAGTTCGGTGCGTAAATTATAATTGTATTTGCAATTTAGCTGCATTCTAATCAAAGAGGTAATGTCTCACCCATCCCAGGCCTTCTGTGACGAATGTCTAATACTCTTAACTTAGTTGCGCGACTGTTTCTCCCGATAAGTCCTTGGTTATCACCTACACTTTCCAACTTTTGCTCTGTCCACTGTTAATAGGGGGGTAACGCGAACGGTCAAGCCCATTGCTGAATAGCGACAAGCGTGCTGAGATGTAAATATGCCGTCTACAGAGTGCCATATGACTATTGTAGAATTGCTACCGGGGTTTGATTTATCCTTACTTGTCTGCCTAGGCCGGAGGATGCAATTTAGTATATGGAGCCATTAGAGGTTAATGGCTGAGAGGTCTGAACGAAATGGCTACAGGATAATAAGAGTTCAGACAAGGGGCCTATATAGAGCAAACATCATAATACTTCGGCTATCTTGCGGCTATATGGAATAAGGGAGAGATAGATCTATCGTCCCAACTTCATCGCTCCAACGTACGCATACTTTATGCCAATTATCAACAAGGCTCTCAAGGAGCCTTCAGACCGGGCCATTTTCATTCCTCTGGTCCACCAAAGGCTATCAGTGCCTAGAGTAGTACTCGGAGATATGGTGCTGCCTATAGTGGTATGTGTTAATTGTTCCGTAGTTGCATGGTCATACTATTCGCCCACATCCATAGAATAGGGGCGCGTCTGGGAACTGCCTGTGGACCAAAGCCTGTATGACTATCGCTCATACTTAATTAAGCTTCGAAGCCTATTTACACACGGGACTAGTAAAAATGGGAATGAGTCATACAGTGCGGTAAGCTGTAGTTTAACTTAAGGTTGGAAATGGGCTTGTACCAGACCGAACAGCAAGGACGTCCGTCCTTAACTGACTGTTGTCAGCAGTTATGGCGATTTCAAAAAGGTGTTAAAAGGACCTTGATAATGGCCCAAGGCTTGCAAGAACGAAAGAGTTAACAGGACATATCAGCAAGGACAAAACCCCTATGCAGCCTAGACCTTTCTGCACTCACACAGAACCCCCGCCTAATTTGCATCCCATACAGAAAGATCAACAATAACTGCAACGTTTTTGCCGATAATTGTTGCTTAAAGCGGCGTTCGGATCACTTTGGTGATTTTCGATGTAAAATATCTACGTAGGGCTCCGCCACCATGTTATAGGATATCCCCAAGACCGAAGCGAGAGCTGTATATCTCGAGCATGCGGATAATACCCTTTAACTCAATTCAATGCACCTATGGGAAGGATATGAATGAATGCAACGCATACTGTCGTACTCGGCCAAGTGGCAAGTTTGGCCCTGCGTCACCATATTAAGTTCAAAATTGGAAACCTACGCATAGACCCATGAGCAGCTAACCGGCATCCGGCAGAAAGGTTTGCCTGCGCTGGCCTTCTTGCTCTTAAATATGTTTGACGTGCTCCGTAAAATGCAAGGGATCTGTCAAACCCATATCTCTATTCTCTTCCTCTCCCATTCAGTGCCTTCACCGAGAGCTCCCAAACATAATCTGAGTCCGTGAGTCCATCTAGAGCGGAGTATAGAGCTACGATGCTGCGACTTCCACCTGAGTTTCCGCTTAAAATATTTCACCATCTGCATGAGGCGAAGTCTGTGTACGCACTTTCATGCGCCTCACACGCCTTTCGCCATTTGTATGAGGCGAACCTCCGCCCGTATCATCAAACGTTTGATGGAGCTCCTGGTGGAGCCCCAGGTTGTTGGATTGGCCATCATGACCGTTGAGGGCCGCAGCGTTCATCCGACAGACGAGGCCTCGTTTGAGAAATTCTTCACCGATTACGTTTACCATGACGAGTGGCCGGGAAGCTACTTCCGCTTGAGCACCGCAGCCTAGCTTCCGGAACTCTACAAGAAGACTCGGAAGATCAAGGAATCTGCCTAGGCTATCTTATTCCATGGACACCCGTTAGCGGAAACCTCGCTGGAACACATCTGACAAATGCGTGCATACTATATAGTAAAGATGGCAGCAAACCTCTTCCATCGCTGGTCTATCGATGATGAGACACTCATCTGGGCACCATTCCCCCGATTTCTGGCACGTTACTGGCTAAACTTCTCGTTGGGCGAGGTAAGAATGATTTGTAGTATCAGATACTACTTCTGCACGAACCTTATGGCAGGTAAGCACGCGACATGAGTTCCACCCCATTCGAGTATAGACTCACATCACACTAGGATATTCCTCATCTATATGCAACGGAACATCCGGTTACGATTGCTTAGCTAAAGAGTACCGGGGGGAAATAGACGGTGTTTCCCCTTCGCGCAACGACTGTCCTTTCTGTATTCACACAAAACATCGGTATCGAGAAGTTGCACCGGGCGATCTTCGGTATAATGAGAGAGACGCCATCCCAGAAGCTCCATGATGAATTTCTGCATTACGACGACATCTATGACCTGTTTAAGCCATCGACTGTCTGGCGCCAGGTCCCCGGGACCAAGTGGTTTCCATTGATGGAACAATTGGACTTACCCCCGTTCTGCCAGGACGACCCCGGCTCTTGGGAAGGAGGAAACATACAACTGGAGCATTTCAGATGATTGGTCACTCACTCAGCCTAAGATCGACCGTTCTAATTATGTATTAACTTTAGAGCGTCAGGTCCTACGGTAGTTGCGTTTCTACCAATATAATATGTATTGAAAGAAGTACTCTTCAGCCATCAGCGTTCGGGAAGTATTTGGAACCAACATTTTTGGATGTTCTACGGTATATATATGAATCATCATCCTCCATCCTGTTGAGTTATGAAGACGCTGTTTGGCGTTATGGGATTGAGGGGATGACTACATTATGCTTGAGTGTTCCGAACTCCATGATAAAGCTCATGAGGCTTCATAACCTAGGTAATTTACCAATGTCCTCTGGCAGTATCTACTGCTACAAAGGTAGACTCAGCGACTTCCAAGAATAGGCTCATCCCCCCGTCAGCTATGAACCCACAGTTAGTCATATAGCTGGACATGGGGCTGCACAAGAACAGTGCCATGTCCGCGATCTCTTCCGCCGTCGCTAGGCGCCCCATCGGTATTCCAGACGAGGTCGTCTGCTCTAGCCCCGGCACGACTTCAGTTGCCCTCCGCATCATCGGGGTATCCACAAAAGTCGGGCAGACACAGTTCACGCTGATGCCGTGACTCACGTTCTCGAGGGCTGCGAAGATCAATTTTAATAAGAGGCTGGGCATTGGTACTAATAATATGACTACGAGATTTACCTGCGGTCTGGCTGATGCCCATCACGGCATACTTCGAGGTGACATATGGTACGTAGCCAGGCAAGGCCTTATAAGTCAAAGCAAAGGCCATAATGACGGTTGTCCCCCGGGTTGTGCCAGGATCCGGTGAGGCGGAATCTAGCTGCTTAGGCTCCCGCGTTCTCATCCTGGCCAATACGTGACTGGGGGCGGGTCCCCTAGACGTTTACTTCGAGGAGGTGTTTGAAGTCGGTGGAGTCGGCAGCTAGGAATTTATCAAATGTCTCACCGATGATCTAGGACGCAGATCAAAGTGCCAGTGGTAGCTCTTGGACTGAGTCGGAGTTTTAGCTTAGTGTGAGCTCCTTACGGCTGCCACACTGTCTGCGAACTAGGGTGCTCCGCGTGATGCACTTACGCCAGCGCAATGAACGTAGTAGTCAATACGGCCAAAGATTCCACCATATAGTCAACTGCATTCCTTCACCTTCCCTCAACCGTCATGTCGAGATGCATCGTTCAGGGCTCGGAATACAGGACTAGTGGCAACTGCCTGAGCCTCGATGTCCGCCTTTTCGGCAGCCTGCAGATCGATATCTGCCACAAGAATTCCTCGGGCACCTGCTCTGCCCGGAGCCTTACAGGGCACGCTGCCGATGCCGCCACATTGGGATGTTATTCTTACATATAGAGCACTCCAATCGCCAAGACTGTAAGGTTTATGGGTTTACCTCTACCGGTTACTAAAGCGAACCCTGCGATGTCCATCTTGGTGTGGCTCTGGTTGCACAAGCTGATTTTGGAAAGAGTAGCAAGCGGTAGACGGGGACGAGGGAGGAAGACTTTCAGGCAAAGGAAAACAACAGTACTTTCGAGCTCCTAGACGAACTGTGCGAGTTTGCTGTTTGTCGATAGGAGTTTGCTGCGTAATTTCATGCACATGTTAGCGCGCTGTGGCATAGAATAATCGCCTACACCGACCCCTTCTACTCTGCTGCCTGCCCCCTGACTTGGTCCTCCCCGTCTCGGAAGCGTGCCGGAGTTCTGTGGCACTGGCTAATATTGCAATAGGCATTTATTGGGTTACACCACATATGCGTCGGCCATATTCGAGGATGGAGAATGGTGGTTCTACTCGAGCCAATGAGAGCGGTAGAAAGACCGATAAAGGCAATTGAGACAGCCCGCTTTTAATAAGTGAATATATATCACCTTAGGCCAGTTTAGTGCGCTGTCTTTGCGATTTTAAGACATGCAGACCCGGGGTATCGAACTAAACCGCACAAGCCACTCCTTGCATAATCGTGCGGGCTCACAAAAAGCAATAAGATGCTGTGAGAGACCACATTTTTGTGGAATATTGTGCAAGTCCCTTGAAAACTACCGCAGTAGAAAGACAATCCCCTCGTTCTACCGATCAAGGCGCCATGTTCCGTCCATTTTATCGCTATGGCGCTCAAACGCCATTCTCAGGGAATTCTGCATTTCCATATCCCCGTGTGCTCCGATTCCAGTTCAAACCATTCGGTAGCCGATTAAGCTACGGTGCTCGGCGACAAGCTCACCAGCAGGCGCGTTCGTCTGGCTTTTCGCCTGACACTCTGAGAAGACTTGTCATCTGGCCATTCATCGGGGTGAATATCCTGGTCTTCTTGAAGTGGCAGCAAGCCAAGATAGATGCGGTCGAGAAGACGAGGAACAAGCAGACGATTGGGCATCGCAATCCAATCCAGACTCCCACTTTATCGTCTTTGATGCGCAACGACCGGGTCAGATACATGATGGAGAATTACACTCTGAATCTGAAAAGCATCCGGAAGCGCCGCTGGCACACGTTATTCACGGCTGCGATCAGCCATGAAAGCTTCCCCCACCTCCTCTTCAACATGGTCAGTTTCAACGCCTTGGTGGGATACGCCATCTTGATCAGGTTTTCTCTACCAACTCTCTTCTATCTTGGTATCGGATCGGGCCTCGCCAGCGATCTGGCCTCTCTTTACGACTGGCATCGCAAAGGGCAGCAGGATCGGTATGGTCTTGGAGCCAGTGGAGTGATCAGCGGTATAGGGACGGCCCTTGCTTGCACTCGTCCATGGGCATCGTTCGGCTTCATGTTCATCCCCGTCTCCATACCATTGTGGGCACTCATGGCTGGATACATCGCGTACGACTCATATCGTCTCAACTCCGAGGGGAGCACTATCGGTCATGCTGCTCATCTCGGCGGCTCTGGTTTCGGTATCCTCTTCTACGTCCTATTCCTTCGAAGGTACGGAGGCGTCATCAATTATTGGCGGGCATACTCGAGCAGGGTCCTTAAACGCTGATACTCTGTGCCATGATCAACCAACACAACTACTCGGACCCCGGCTTTGTACGAATTGCTTCAGACGTATCACACCATGAGCCTCATTAGGACCAGTAGGGAACAAGCGAGAGGGTAGGACGTTTGTCTGTAAAAGGAGAGTTCGTAACAGACGTTTCTCAATATAAGGACCTAACGGTAATACATGTTTCTCGGCTCCCAAAAGTCCAACGGCCCCCTTGTATCATCCATCGTTATCGCCTCGACGCGCAGGATTCGGACTGCTTGTGGCCTCTGTCTCTCTGGTCTCATCGTGACATCCTGCCACATCCCCTTGGCGTCGACGTCTCCGCCCCGGATCAAGGTGAAGCGATACCCAGCGCAAACTCCATAACCCAATCGTCTACGTTGTTCAACTCGTTAGCTCGGCTGATGCGCAAGATGAAGATACAGTCTGGAATTAGCTAGGGTGATTTTCGAACAACACGCACATCGCCAGCCCCGGTCGACTTGGCATGCACCACTTCGTGCGCGTTAAAGTGCGCCATGGCCCAGATCCAGGCACTGTTGTCGAGGACACGACGCGGGCCGAAGACTCCCTCCTTAACCCTGCGTTCCAGCTCCACTCGGAGCTTCCTGGTAGTCCGCCGGTGCGGGCATGGGCTTGGAGAGACTCCGGGTATTGCAACTCCAAGCCAAGCCGTCCGACGACCGCGAAATCGAGCATACCTCAATTCACTTCCTGGCGGGCGTATACCCCGAGATATCGCGGTGGATCATGGCTATCCCCAGCAAATCTGTCTTTCGCCTTCTCACGACGGAAAGGGGAAGAGGGAGGAAGGGGGAAGGTGGGCTCATATGTCAGGCACCGATTCTCATGGCCTTAGCAGGTCACACGTATACGAGCGAATCAGCGTCAATTCATGCAGTACACAAACTTGATCACACCCATCATTGATACATTGGTCTGGAGCTATGAGCGTTCTCAATACGTTCTAGTGCTTCTTACGTATGAGTAACGAACGTGGCTTTCTAGTTGAGGACCATGACGAAGCATGCATATCCTAGAACGAATGGGCTCAATAGCTCTTACACATAATCACTACCCCGACTGCTATCAGTATTAGCCAGCTTTCTATATCCAGATACAACAACCCAGTTAACAAAAGAATGACATTTGGAGCACTAGTAACGGCTGTAGGTAGGATATCTGACAGCTGCGTTGAAACTTCCGGTTGAGAATCATTAAAATATGTGATACATGCGACATATAATGCTCACGCTCGTAACTGAAGATTTCGGTTTATGGACAACACCATTATAGCATGTGGGATGTTTGGGACCCCATCACCGCATGGAAAGCACCGGTCGGAGAATATCATCGAACATTTGACAGCGATAATCGCTACTGTATCCGGCCCCTGGCGAACCCCACCCCCAGATTCTCCCCCGGCGGCCTCCGTGGTTCTAGAACTTCCAAGCCTCTGGCCCATGACGTGACATGACATATTGGCGCCAATGGCATCGAATGGGCTCCATCGCACAAAAGGGCGCCATACAACGCTCTGACATCAAGCGCGAAGTCAAATCGAGGGGGAATGAGGGCAGATGGTATCATATGACCGGACGGCCGGTCGAGCGAGACATCGCAGGAAAGTCTCTGGACCCCCTCTCTGAACGAACTATGACGAGATGGCGATCTCCATTATATATCCGTCATTCCCCTCCCAAGTTCTGCGATTCCTACCAGACCTTCGCCGAGACGAAAAGATCACATTCATCAAGCTCGAGAAGATAACATACAATCACATAAAACCACTACGACATAACCTGACGATAAAGAAAATGACGTCGTCGGACCGCACCGGAATCACTGACTCCGCCGCCATAGCGGAGCACGAGTTCATGCAGCGCGCCGAGCACGAGGAGCAAGAACATGAGGCTGCTCTCCGGCGCGGCATCACGGATGAGGCCGCCATCGCCGAGTACCAGTTCAGTAAGTAATCTCTGGAGTTATTCCTTGCCCCATCTTTTCTAGTTCGAGGGCACAACTTCCAAAATGCGGACTCTCAGGAGTCGATAGCTCCCGAACAAGCCTCACGAGCCCTGGCTATTTACCCAATTTGGCCAGAGATCGCGTCTAATGACTCCGGATGTTGTAGTGCACCGCGCCGAGCAGGAGGAACACGAGCACGAGGCCGCCGCCAAGCGCGGACTGCCTGACGAAGCGGCCGAATGGGAGTACGACCTGATACACGGGGCCGAGGTAAGCAGTCGGTAAGTTATAGCCCAGAGTTGATACGTATTAACCTATAACATTATCACAGAGGCGATTGAATGGCAGGACGAGTCCCGGGCAGAAGGTCAAACACGCGCTGAGGAGGATCATCTCTAGCGGGAAAGACTGAAGGATATGGAGGCTCTTAGCCCTGAGAATATGATACTAATATACTCGGACACGAAACTCAAGCTCACTAAAATCCATTTCCGTTTCTAAAGCTGAGCTGGTGCTGAGCCATGGCTGAGGAGCCCGGAGTTCAGGCTGAGGTGCCTGAGCAGGCCCACTTTTTGGATCGCAGACCCTTGCAGGGGTTCCTGATATGGGATAACGTCGCTTATTTTGGGACTCGCTGGAGATTTTTACGTTAATGTTTTTAATCTGCAGTTCATAAACCCGATAATTTAAGAAAATGTTATATTTAATATTATTATTTAATATATAACTTTATTTTTTTTGTTTTTAATTTTAATTAAATTAAATAGACGCGGCCGTTTTAAAGATAATATGTAAAACGCCGTTATATAAAATAAGTTGTTTTTATAAACTTTATTTATAATTTTTAAATAATTAAATTTTCGAACTTTTAAAAATTAATTGTGCTTAATATTAAGCGGTTACCGGTATTTAAATTATATACAAATTATTTTTTATAAATTATTAATTTGTAATATATTTTAATTTATTATAATTAAATACTTTTATACGTTTATATTTTACAAACTTAATAATAAAAATAACTTCGAGCGGATTAAGGAAATTATTTCGACTTATAATTCAAAACTTAAATATAAATTATTTATATTAATGTTATTATTACCTTAATTATAAAAGGATTTCTTTGTCGGAAAGATATATAACGAATCTGTTATATATTTACCTGGAAATATAATTAATATCCGAAAAGAATCTTGATTTTTAAGTAATAATAAGGCGAGGAATAATTTAATAATTTATTCGTTAAAAAATTTATTAATTTTGTAATTAATTTAAAAACGAAACTAGATAAGTGTTATTTATATAAGAAACTTATTTAATATATATCTAACTTTTTTAAGTAAGTATGTTATGAATTTGCTAGATCTGTATAATTTGGTTCCAGATTACCCAGATTAACCGGATTACTTTAAGGGCTAAGCCTTCCTACCTGGGGTTTAGCCGTAACGGATCCGCGTTAGTCCTTAAAGGTAGGTTTTTCCGAGGTAGGAATTTTTATTCCTGTAATATTATTGCTTTTTTCCAAGGATCTTTGTTCCAAAGATAAGAACCGTAGGTAATTCTTTTTTAATAGTTGGAAAGATTTTTAAAGTTTTTTTGCTAATTTTATTATGATAGGTCGTATTTGAAAGGAAAAAAAAGAATTTCGTTTAAACCAACGCGATTTACGTAATATTCGTGCTAATTTAATTAAGAAATTTAGTTTTAAGGCTTTTTTTATTTTAATTATATTTATTTTAACGCATTCGATTATTTTTACGGTTTTAAGTTCTTATATTATAACTGCTGTATTTATCGTTAACGTTTTTTCTATAACGTTTTAATTATAAATTCCCTTAAGAAAATAAACGAAACGTAAAAACGATTGCAAAAGAAATAGCGCATTTTGGAAGATAAATTTCTAGCATACCAGAAGGTTGTAAAAAAGAAATGTCGTAAATAAAACGAAAAATTGTTAGTATTTATCGGAAAACTAAAGCGGTTGCGTTTTTAGCAGGACTTTTTTTTCAAAAAAAAGGCCGTAAAATTGTTAAAGGAAACTTGGAGTTAGATTAACTAGAAGAACGGGAAAGGTTAAATGAAAAGCGGCGTTGCGTAAAGGCGGAATAAGCTTAGCTTGCTTTTGAGATAGACGCGTTAGCGGGAGCGTTTATTTATTTTTTTGACTGGAATGCCGTAGGCCTGGACCTAAGCGGTGGACTGTTGTTGCTTACGACCTTGGTTATATTAAAAACGGTCGGTTAGGATTATAGCGATAAAATGTTTTAACCAGGTTTTTCGCGTTCGTTAGGTGCTTAAGTAGTTTTTACGTATTTTTTTCGTATAAATAATTCTTTTATTTAATTATGTATTGAATTTTGTTTTTGATTTTTCTAGAATTTAATATTTTTTCGACTTTATATTCGTTATCGTTTATTTTAATTTCGACGTCGATTTTTAATAAAGCGTTTTTAAGTGCTGGTTTAAGTAAGAAAATATAGAATACGATATATTTTTATAGTTTAAGTAATAACAGTCGGTAATTGGTTTTAGAAACAGCTTTCTTGATTTTGAACGGATTAAAATTTTTGAATTTAAGTTTGTTACTGGGTTTTTTTGTTTTAATTTGAAAAATATTAAGAGTTGCGTTTTGTTTTTAACGTAATAGGTAAATTTTTTTTTTCGATAGAACCGGTTCCTTAATTTATTATTATTATAATATTGAATCATTTCTTGCTGAAAAAATTCCAATTTTCTTTTAGTCGTATTTAGATTATTTTGACCTTGGTTGCTAGTATTTTTGTTTTCGGTATTGTTGTAGTAATTTTTAAGGCTTCGTATAAGAATTGTTCCGCTTGTTAAGTTTTTACTTTATATCCGTATATAGCGATAGATAATGAAATTTCTATATTTTCGTTAATTAAGGTATTATAAGTTATTTATATTAACAAAAATAGTTTTACTTATTTATTTTACTAATAGTTAATATAATTTCTTAGATATTATTTCAAGGTTCAATTTAGTTATTTCGTTTGCTTATTTGTTTAGAGATGATATATTGTAAAAAACTTAAGTTTAATATTAATCCGCTTAAAGAAGTTAATATTAAATTTAAAAGTAAATAATTTATTTTTGGCCGAAAGAATTCTTTCGGGTATTTTATATTTGTTAAGATAGTATTGGGTGAAAATATAAGTTAATTGCTTTACCGTTATATTTAAGAAATTTGGTAATTATAACTTATATTTTATCGTACTGAATTCCGGTAACGGGGTTCTTGGATAAGGGTAAATTAATAATAAAATTTAAGGTAATAGTATTTTATATTTTATCTGGAATATTTGTAAGTTATAATAAGCCGTAAGGTTTATATCGGGTTACTTTAACTTTGTTATAAATATTGTAATTTTTGATTACTTGTTAATAATTTATCCGAATTTTAAAAAGTTATATTTTTTCTGTAGTCGTTTTGTAATTTTAAAGATTTTTTTGTATTCGTATAATAGATTTTCGTGGAATTTCTTAACAAATTGCTTTTGTTTTCTTCGAAAGATATAGATTTTTCCTTGATATAGTAGCTAATTTTCAGGTTGTTCATTTAATAGCTAGACTTTTCCTTATTTCTTTTCGTCGTAGGAATCTCTAAGTTTCGTAAGTTCAGGGGTTAGCTTTTTATTAATTTTACATAATTATATTATGCTGTTTTTGTTGTACTGTAGTATTTGTATTTTGCGTTTTGGGACGGTGGAATTGTAATTTCCTTTGCGATTAAAAATGTTTGCTTAAATATTTTCTTTTCCTTTAATATAATAAATCCTGAAATTAAATTTTGATAAGAAAATTATTTATATTTTATAACGTTTATTTAATTCTTGCGTCGTTATAAGTTAAATAAGGTTTTTATAATTTAATAAATATCGAAAAGTTTTTTTAGTTTTATTAAGAAAAAGTTTCTATTTTTTAAAAGCGTTAATAATTATTAGCAATTCCTTATTGTAGATTTTATATTTAAGCTTTGCGTTTCGCAAAGCTTTTGAATAATATATTCCTAAGTATTATTTTTCATTTTTTTTTTGTTGTTTTAAAATTGCGCTTAAGACGTAATTCGAGGCGTCGGTTTTTAAGCGTTTTTTTCGGTTAAAATTTGGTAATTTTATGATTAGTTTATTTGTTATGACCCAAGGACTTGGCCCATTGCCAGACGGTCGGAGGATGTGTAGACATCTCCGATAAAGGGTCTTGGCTCACGTAACCGGCTCGATGGGTTTAGTAGAGAAAATGGGGCTTGGCGCTTCGAGCCAGTCGAGCTAAGGAAATGACTCGACAGGCTCGACCGGCTCAATAAGACTTAATTATTATAAATAAATCGAATTAATTCGAATACGTTAAATTAAAATAAATATTTATTATTTTTATAACTTAAATAATATTAATTTATAATAATAATTAATTATTTAAATTATTTACGGTTATTTATTATTATTAAACGTAATTATTTTTTTATTATTTAAATTTTTACGATATTATTATTAATATAAACCGTATAATTAAGTTTAATAATTAGTTAAGTTTATAACCGTTATACGTTATAAATTTTTATTTAAAAATATTATTAAATTTTAAATAATATTTAATATTATTATTATATCGATTAATATTACGGATAACGTTATTTAATAATTTTAAATAAAAGTTACCCGATTTAAAAATAAAATTAAATAATTTAAAAATTAACTTAAAGCCGAAATATCGATTATAACGATTACTAAAATTAAAATTAAAAAGCTCGAATTTTACGATAAAAAAAAACGTACTTCCGGTTTTTAAAATTAAAAAACCCGTTAAATCAAATTTTTATTATGGTAACTTACCTTATTAAAAATGTCGTAGATTAGTTTAAGCCTATTATATAACATTATTTACAAATTAAAAAATCCGATAAAAAAAGTTATTAAAATTTTTTTTAAATATTATATTAATTCCGAAAATAAATGTCGAAATAATTTTATTAATCCGGACGAAAAACGAAACGTAGCTTAAAAACTTTTTTAATTACGATAAAAAAAATTAACGTTTAAATATATTATAATATTTTAAAATTTAACAGCCAAAACCGGATACGGAAATAATAAAAACGATATTATAATTAATATATTTTATAAGAAATTAAAAAAAACGTTAAAAACGAATTAATTAAGGAAAACTAAATTATAAATTTTAATAAATATATTACCGAAACCGTAAAAATTAATAACCAATAATTTTTAAAAAAAAATTTTTTATTCCGAAACTAAATTACCTTAAAGCCAACTAAAAAAAAAACGTAACTTGCTTTTAACTTTTTACGAAACTTATTTAAAACCTATAAAATTAAGGACCATTTAATTTAAAAAGGGTTTAATTACTTATTATAATTACGAAAAATAAGAATATATTGTACGATAATATAAAAGTTAAAAATAATTACGATAATGGACTTTAATTCCCGAAGGCCAGTACCGGAAGGAAACTAGCGATAAGAAAACGATCAATATAATTCGCGTTCGAAATAATTATAACCCTTTACTAAAAATACGATAAAAACTAAAAAAAACCAAAAAATTATCCTAAATAACAGCAATTAAAAAAGCCACTTTTACTAAATTAACCTTTATAAAATAACTTTAAAAACATAAAAGATAAAAGGAATTTAAAAAGTACAGTTTACTTCCTTACTTATAACGACAACAAAAAAAAAACGATTAAATAATATTTAACGCTTAAATTAAAGAATACCGAAAATAAAACGAAAACCTATATTTAAAAAAGCCCAATCGATACGGAAAGCTTTATACCGTTAATTATAAATGATATTAATACGGAATATACGAAAATTATAAAAAATATATTATACGACGGATTATGTAAATATAATAGCAAAGTTTTAATTTTAATAATTAAATAAACGATAACCCGAAAAATTAAAAATAATACCGACACCTGCAAGAAATAACAACTTAAAACGAAATCGATTAATTAGCAATATTTAAAAGTTGGCCGGAAAAAAAAAGTTGCCCTATAAAAAACCCTTTTTGCTATTACGATTAATACGATTATTAAACGCAAAAAAAAATTAATTTAAAAAACAGTAAAAAAATATTACCAAAAAATGATTACGGACTTACAATTTTAATTAACGTTTATTAAGGACTTAATAAAACAACGTACTTTTTAAAAAGAATATTTTTTTTTTTTTTTTTTTTTTTTTACGGAAACAAAGTTTTAAAACCAGAATATACCATTAAGGAGGCCTTTTAAAAGCAAATTGCTTATTTGGAAGTTACGTTACGCCGACAAAACAGATACCTATAGTAGCTGCAGAAACTAAACGAACAGCTTCTAAAATAAATTACCAGGTTCGAAAATAACCCAAAAAACCAGCGTTACTTATAAAGAAACTTTAGGCTGGCAAAAAAAATAAAAGTAAATAGCAATACTTTAAAAAGGTTTTATACGTAATAGAAACGGCAGGAAAAGAATTAATTATAATATAAGTACGAATTAAAAAAAAATAATATACCGTAATAATAAATTACAGAACCATATAAGGAAATTATATCGCTTTAAAAGTAATAAATAAGCTATAGTTATTATAACGAAATAAGGAAAGTTTTTACGAAGTCGAAAATACCGAAAGTTAGATATGTAATTACGATAACGGATAGGTTAAACGCGAAATTAATTACTTTAAAACCTTCGTCGAAAAAAGAAAATAAATTATTAATTTCGATATTATTTTAATAAAGGATTACGATATAATTTTCGAATTACTATAATTAAAGCAGTATAATCCAGTTATTAATTAAAGGATTAGTTAAGTAAATTTTGTTTTAATTTTTACCGATACGTAAAACGACGAAAGATTTTAATATTCGATTAATAAGGTTAACGAATGTAGGTATAAAAATATAACAGAAATTTTATTACCCAAAGAGATAAAATATATAACAAGCAAAAGGTATACCAGAAAATACGGCGTATTATTGTAAACCTTAAAGCACGATTTCGGTAAATAAATAACGACCTATAATTAAAGCTTAAAAAGTTATTAAAATAAATGGTTAAAATATTACCAAAATACTATAAATATAAGCGATTATTTTAAGAAAAGCTTGAAACAAAATTGCCACCTTATAGCGAATAGGATTACGAAATAATTTTTAAAGATAGCAAGATGATTACTTTTTACTTTATTTATAATTTAAACTAGATAAAATTAAAGGCATTACGCGATTACCTCGAAAATAAGTTTAAAAAAGGCCATATATAACGTTTTAAGTTATTAATAGGATACCTAATGTTTTTCGTACTAAGGAAAAATGGAAAATTGCGACTTATTATTATTTACAAACAGCTTATTAATATTACCGTTAAGGATAAAACCTTATTATTATTAATTACCGAAATAAAGGATTACCTATACGAAGCCTAATAGTTTATATTTTTAAACCTAAAAAAAAGATATAACCAAATACGGATCAAGCTAGGTAACGAATAAAAAACAGTTTTCAGGATCAAATACGAACTTTTCGAATACTTTATTATACCTTTTGAACTTATAAACGTACCGGCAACTTTCCAGCGAATAATTAATTACGTACTACGAAAATATTTGGATATTTTTCGTTATATATTACCTCGACGACATTTTAATTTATTCGAAAACTTAAAAAAAATATATAAAACATATTTACAAAATCTTATAAATGCTACAAAATGCTAATTTCTTAGTTAACACCAAAAAAGCACCTTTTATATGCAAAAAATAAAATATTTAAAACATATCATTATTTTTAAATATATTAAAATAAACCCCAAAAGGTTTGTAAAAATTAAAAAATAAATACAACTTATTAAGGTTAAAAAGATACAAATATTTTTTAAATTCGTTAATTATTACAAGAAATTTATACGTAACTTTAACAGGATAATTATACTATTAATAAAGCTTACCAGGAAAAAAAGTAATTTAAATAAATACTGTCGGCAATTAATGCTTTTAGATGCTACCGGCTGGTGGGCTTTGTTCAGGCTAGGCAACAGAATGCTGCCTAGGACAGCCTTTATCCACTAATAATCCTTTGTTACCCAATCGTATATATAAGGGCGATTACCTACGGACTAAATTAATTCTTTCCCAGAACTTAAAGAACTAACACAGAGCAATTACGCAAAATTCCTGCATTCGATCACTATAACTGCTAACATGGTAGCATCTTCTGGTTGATTGGTAACCGTAACACGTTATACGAAATAATTAATTGCAGTTTAAGAGCTAAGTTAATAAAAAAAGTAAAAGATTTAAAAAAGGGTCGTTTAACTAACGATTTAGTAAAAAGTTAAATAACAATTAACGATAGCAAAAAAACGCAAAACCCTTAAAAAGTTCTCTGCTAAGCAAATTAACAACCTATCCGATAACGGTTTCGTCCTTAAGGGACGGAAGTATATAAAAAACGATAACCTTTTCCCTTTTCCTTACCCCGAACCTCCTCCCGATTAAGAAGTTCCTTAAAATGAAAAATTCTACAATAAGGAAAAGCAGGTGGAAAAACAGGAAGCATCTTTAATAAAAAATAACCCGTCGCCTTAATAACAAAGGCTAAAAGTAGATTTAAAGTTTGAAACTTTAATTTAAAAACAATATACCGAAGCAAACTTGAATAAGCTTTATACGTCCTTAGATACCAATATAAATAGGATTAAATAAAACGTTAAAGCACAAGAAAATAAATATTAATAGGTTAAGGATAAAGTTAAAAATATAAGGCTTTAAAACTAAAAGATTAACGAAATAATGTTACAATTAAACGATATAATAATGAAGTTTTTAGATACATTCGACAAAATATCACGAAGCTTAAAAAGCTCGCAAAGTGCAAGTATACAAGCAAAAGCATTAAAGAACGTTTAACTTATGGCTCGGGCAAGTAACTCGAAGAAAGTCCCCGTTACAGCACCCGTTATAACATTTATTACAGCGCCTGTTGCAATGCCCGAAAAGAGCGACGTAAAAAAAACCAACCCCTTAAGAAAAGGCGAAAAGAAGCCCAAAAGGTGGTCCACTAAAAAACCCGACCCCCCGAAAAGAAAGAAAAGTAAAAAGGTGAAGCCACCGTCCAAAGGAAAGGGAATAGTACGCGGAGACCTTAATAATTCAAACAACTTATTATCTTTATCCTTTTCTTTAGGGTTATCTGGGAATTTACCGAAGCGACGGAAGGGATATCATAGTTCCTCCAGCAGCTCCTTCGGCTCCAGCTCCAGTAACTTAAATAACTTTAACGAATCAGGTATCCGTTTAAAGGAACGAAAAAAGGATTTTAAGAAATTTAATAACGATTCGAAGCTTTGTTAAAAACGTTTCGACTTTTTTTTAAATAAAAAGAATTATTTATCAGGTTAGGCTAATTAAGAATTATAAAGTAACGCCTTTAATTTTGCATTAAAAAAATTAATTATAAGGACGGTATAAAACTAAAGCAAATTAATTAATTACGTTTAACGAAAGCCATTATCAAAACCTGCAAAAAAGCGCTCTTAAAGTTAATTATAGGTAATAAAAAAAGAACAAAGATATTAAAAACCTTACGGAAAACCTATATAACGATAAACAAAGCCCGGTAAAGATCCTTTTAAAAGGAGCTTAACAAAATTATATACGATAAAAGAAACCTTATATAATTTACCACTAAATTTTAAAAATTATTTCGAAAAGTAAAAGGTTATAACATAAAACTTAAAACTAAAGAACATATTATAATGTTTCTTATTGTTATAAAGGATCGCGTTAGCAGCTGGTACAAAACGATATAATTAATATTTAAATAAATAAATTATTTTTTTTAGCAATTAATCGACGGTTTTAACAACGAATTCTATAACCGTACCAACAAAAAGAAAAATAACGGACGGTTTTATAACGCTTAAAGAAATAAAGGTAAAAGAAATAACAATAACTTCCGAAATAACAAGCCCGTATAAAATAAGAAGGGAAAGCCATTTTGCTTTAACTGTGGCAAGTACGGATACCTAGCGAAGAATTATCTTAAGTTTTAAAAAAAGAAAAATAACAAAGGTAAGAAAGGGAAGTAAGGCCGAAATGGAGGCAGAAGTTAGGGTAATAATAATAACCAAAGTAATAGCTCTTACAATACCTGCGGCGGTGGACCGGGTAAAGAGTAATTCATTTTTAAAGGCCTGGAAAATTTATACCGTTCTAATGGAGGAACATTCAGCGCCTATCTTAATAAAAAACAGCTTTAAGACCTTATGTAGTAGTACGATAAGGTGATTCAGGAGTTAGCTACAGTAACTAACTGCTTTAAAGCTTTAATAACTAATGAAATAGGACGGGGAGAATCAGTCCTGATTAGTGCATAATCGAAGAGCGTGTTACGAGTGAGCCCAGGATTCAAAAGATAATGAAGGTAACGCAAACTGTATTCTGGTATTAAAACCAGTTCAAAAGCAAAACTATAAGTGATAAATGGTGATGTTCTCGGGGTTGAGCCCGGCGAAAAGAACCGCTAGAAATATATAAGGGGTACTAACTAACTAATCAGCTAGGTCATATGTCCGACCCTATACTCTGCTTCATTTTAACCCTTTTTTTACAAAATAAAATTATCCTTAATTTATTTTATAAAATAACTAAATAAAAATTTAACGTAATTAACTTTTAACTTTATAAAATATACATAAGATTTATTAATTAATTTAGTTACCGCCTACGCGGCTTATTTTCCAGCTTTTTTAACTTAAAACTTTATTTTTTACGTTTAGCTAAATCTTTACGTTATTTAACTTTTTTTTTTCTTTTATACCTTATCCTTTTTTTCCTACTTAACGATCGAGGTCTTATACTTAGGCCAACTAGGTTAACCTTAAAAGAAATATGGCTTTGGTCGTTATTTCATTATTTTATAAAGATTTCCCATTTATTTGTACGGTATATTATACCGGCCTTTTATTATTACTTATATTCGTTAATTATTTACGGCCGGTCGAAATTTATATTTCGGCTTAAAGGTAAGTTTAAAAGGTTATATCGATAATATATCTTTAAAACGAATAAGCTGTAAAAAAGGTATCGGGGTTACGGTAATTCGTAAAATCGATTTTTTAAAGTTTTCCTTTTTTTAATTAAGGAAAATTAAGCTTAATTATCGATTACCCCTAAAATTTAAAACTTTACCAATATTTAATTTTTTATTATTATCGCTAAACGGGGATAAAAATTTGCCAAGCTATAATTCTACAGGCTTTAAAATATCGTTCTTCTTTAACTTAAATTTAAGGTACCCTTTAATCATTTTTTCCATATTATTTTACATAACGACTTCCTTAAATAATATAAACTTATTTTATTAACCTAGATTGCAAATAATAAAATAAAACATATAAGTAATTTATAAACTATAAGTCCAAAATATATTTTGGGATAATATATTAGCGATCGTTATACGTATAGGCGGGTTACTAAAAGCTAAGTTTTTTTAAGCCTTTCAATATTTTTGCAAAAGTAATTTGGTACGTTTTTCGGACGGGCAAATATTAAAAAGCATAATAATTCTTTTTAATCGGATATATAACGTACCAACTTAATAACTTTTTTTTTTGTTACCGATTAATATCTTAAGTTAGGTAACGGACTAAATATATTTAGGATTATAAGCCCGAATTATTTTTTTTGTTTTATTGGAAATGGTAATAGCTTAATTTTTATTAATTACCTTTCCGGTTTTTAAAATAACGGTTATAATTCCGGGTAAAATATTTATAACGATTATTTAAATAATAACAATAAGATATTAAGATCGTAAGTATTTTCTATCTTGTATAATTATTAAGGTTTGCTATAATCCGGCCGATATTACGTTATTTTAAAGTTTATCGGAGCATAAAGAAAGTAAAATAACTTTTCGTTATGGACGGGTACCACTTTTATTATATAGGGTAATAAGAATAAATCGATTAAAATATAACTTTGGAGATGGTATTATAAAAGGATAAAAACTGCGATTTTTATTATACATTTTGCGTAATATGCGGTTTATATCCTCGATATTTTATATAAATATATTAATAAATTAATTAAGATTTTTAAAATATATATATTTAGCTTTTTAAATTTTTTATTTTTACCTTATATAATACATTTCTTAAATAACGATATTATAATTAATACTAGGCTAATCTGGATATGCAGATACGATTAAAACGATATATAATAATTAAAAATAATAATAATAATAAATAAAGGTAATATATAATATATAAATATATATGGATATAAATATATTTATATTTAGGTGCAAATATATAAAAATATAAATAAGTTATAAATATTAAGTTATGTAAATACAGGAATTCGTTAAAAAATGATAGCAAATTATGCGCGTAATTAATTAAATGTATATAAGGCTAATGTATTAAATTTTGTTATAAAAAACGTATACGCCGAAAAAATTCTTAATAATTTTATCCGATATTATATAAAAAGGGATATGGTCGTCGGTACGTTTTTTTAATTAGTTATATAGTTATTTTTATATTTATACTTTTTTTGTAAATTTTTTCTTATAAATTATACCAACTTTTTTTTCCCGATTATATTTATTTTTAAAACTTAATATATATTTAAACATATATATAATCATTTCCGTCGTTTTAATTAATATTATCATAAATTTCCGTAAATTATTAAATTTACGTAATATTTAAAGTTTTCGTAAAAATCTAAATTTAGGTAAATTTATCGACCTTATAAAAAAATTATTTATTAAAAAATAATCCGGATTAGGTAATAAGTTATCAGGTTTTAGTAATATTAAATCTGTCGATCGTAGGGTTAAGTAAAATATATATAAGTTCGAATATATTTTTATTTAACGTTATAAAATTTTAACTATATTAAATACGATTATATTTTTTAAACTTATAATTTATCGTACCGATAACGCCTTAAATATTAATCGGGATATTAAACCTTTATATAACCTTAATAATATCCGTAAACCTTAAAATCCGATATATTGCCGGGTACTTATTTACGAACTAGCTTTTTTTTTAATACAAATTCCGCAATATAATATTTAATTAAAATACTTTATTATTTAAAATACCGGTTATAAATAATTTACGATTTTTTAAATTTTAACCCTTTTAATATATATTACCGTTAATCGAAATAATAAAAAATTTAATATCCAGCCTAATTTTAAATATTATTAAGTAGATAACCGGTAACCGCCGATTAATATCGGTTATACCTTTATCTTTTAAAATATCCTAACCTTATAGCATTATTTCGAAATTTTTATTAACGGCATCGATTATTTTAACAGGTTTACGTATTATTAATCGGTTCCTTAAGCTATTTTTAAATATTAAAATATTACGCTTTTTTAATTTTTAAATCGGACGTTAACGGGAATTAACTTAATTTTAAAACGATTAAAATATTATATATTACGTAACGCTTAAATATATTAAAGTAAATACTTTTTATCCTTTATAATATTTTTAACGAATATTTATTAATTAATATAAGATATTTAAGGTTATATTTATTAACTTGGTTGGCGGTCCAGTTATCAATCGTTACATACGATAACGTATCGAAAGCGAGAATTTTTAAATAATTATAAATACTTAATTTAATATAATCGTTATATTTTAAAACGAAGGTAAAAAAATTACCGTTTTATTTTATATTCGTTAAGATGTTTCGGGTTAAGTTTACGGATCTTTTTTATATTATTATTTACCAAAAATTTTCGGTATATTATTAATTTATTTATTTAAATCTTTAAAATATTTAATATTATTCCGTATAAATTATATAAACGATAATATAAAACATTAAAGCAGCCCGATTAATATAATATATACTTATTTTTTAAGTATTAATTAATTCCGGGATTTTATAAAAAATTTTATAATAATTATATCGGATTTATCGAAGGTTATAATTATATTTTCCGGAATAATCGGTTCGAAAATTTTAAAGCGAATTATAAACGGTTATTATAAATTAAAAAAATATTTATAACGATATTTATCCGATTATAAAAATATTCGATAAAAATTAATTTCGAAATAAAGTTAAAAAATATATTTCGGATTTTTAATACCGGGCGAATATAATTAAACGTATTAATTATAAATAAGGTATAATAAATATCGTATAAAATAATAATAAGTAACGTAATAATAAAGTATAATAAAACTTTTATATTTTAATTTTTCGTAATTAATTACGTTAATTTTTTCCGTTTTTTTAATCCGTTTATTTCCGGTATATTATTATCGTCCATAACTACGTAATTTTCGAGTCGATTATTAAGTATTTATACTTTAATAATTATTTTTATAAATTTTAAAATTTTAAATTGTTAATTTTTTAATAATTTAACGTTAATAATATTAAAAATATCTAACATTTTATCGTCGGGTTAATCGGTAAACGATTTCGTTTACTCGTTTTTTTATAAATTAATCGGCTTTTAATATTCTTTTTCGTTTTTTACAAATTATTTTAATTTATTAATAAGGAAAACTTTTTATAACTTCATTTTATTAATTTTTTTTAAACAGTAAATATTTAAATTAATAATATTATTAATTAAAACGGGCTAATTTAACGATATTTAAGTTTTATATTTTTAAATATATTTATATATTAAAACGTATCGTATAATAATATTAAATCGTTTATTTCCAAAAATTTATTTTTTATTTTATTTTTATTTTTTTAATTTGTTAATTTAATAACTTTACGACGTTAATTAATAATAATTTTGGTAACCTTAACCACGTTTTTAACTTTTTTTTCTAAAAGCCAAATTTTTTAAATAATTAAATCTTTTTTCGGAATATTAAAATTCTATATTATAATTCTTTATATCGGCAAAACTATTTCGATCGGTAAAAATGCTTTTTATCCATATAGCAATTTATGCGGGTTTAAGCCGTAACTTTTTATAATAATATTATCGGTAAACACTATTTTAAGTAAAAACTTGACCTATCCTTTGCCGGTATTATTCGTCGTTTTTATTAAACCTTTAACGATCGTAACATATCCTTTTTTAATTAGGCCTTATCGCTATATATTATACGCAATTCCAACCTTTCGCTAAATCCCGAATATATTACAGATTTTAATTATTTCGCCTTTATTTTTAAAGCTACTATTTATTTTAATCTTAATGGAAATACCATATCGGTAAAAAATATATTTATCCAAAAATTTTTTAATTGCTATTAACGTAATAAAACGTAAAACTTTAATTTTTAAATAATCGGATAATTTATACTTCGTTTCGACCGTAACCTTATAACCGTTATCGTTAGGCATAAATTAAACATCGATTACCTAAATAATAATTATATTAATAAATTGCAAAAAGCCGTAACTTTTTTCGAACCGTCGATCAGCTACCTTTTAATATTTTACATATACCCGTATTACTTTCCGAACATGGTTAAATAATCCGCGCCAGTAATAAAAAGTTACTATACGACGATAAATCGAATTTCGTTTCTTATAGCCATAATTCTTATAATATTACTTAATTATTGCAAATTATTTTCGTTTAATATCGACAACTTTACGGCTACCGTATCGCTTATCCGCCTTACGCTATAAAATACCGTCCTGGATATAATACTTTAACGCCTTAGCTTTAAAAACGGTTTTTTTTTAATTAAAGTTTTACGTAACCGATTAAAAAGATTTAATATTGTAAAAAATTTAACGTACTTTTGCAACTTTTTAAATTAATTCTTAATAAAAAATTCTTACTTATCCGTTTTAATAAAAGTTAAGGTTATACCGGTTAGGATAAAATTAAGCCGAATAACGTTTAATTAAATATTAATAAAGTTATTAAATTTTTTTTATTAATCGTCTAACGCGTTAAAAGCTTTAAATAACTTTCGGAACAAATTATCGACGGCTGAATTTTTTTTACTAAAAATATGCTTAATTTCAAAATCGAATATTTTTATCCAAACGATTTAACGGATAAATGCAGCTTTAAATAAAAAGCTTAAAAAATTATTAATTTAAATTACTAATACCTTAACGTCGGTTTTTAATATAAATCGGATTCCGTAAATATAATTCGGAATCTTTTTAAAACCTTAAAAATAATTTAATATTTTAATTTATTAATATCGTAATTTAACTTAACGCCTTTTTAAATACCACTTTTAAAACGTACGGGATATTTAATATTATTAATTATTTAACCAAAAATACCTTTAAAACCGTTTTTGTTTGCGTTTATCTTTATAATAATTTTGTTTATAATAAAATTATAATTTAAAGTAATTAAAATCGGAATAATAATAATCGTTTTCTTTATATTTTTTATAATATAATCTTAATTAAATTTTTAAATAAAAAATTAATTTTTCCGGAATAAACGTATAAAATATTCGATCTTAATAACGAAATATATAATAAAAATCCGGTAATAAATAACGATACTTAGGAAAATTTTAATCTCCGAAACGTTTTTATATAACAAAATTTCCAGGATTTTTTTTACCTTAATTATATCCGGTCGCCGTTTATTCGTTCCGTAAAAAAATCCGATTATAATAATTATTTTCTGGTATTATTAAAACTTTTTTATATTAATCGATATATTAGCAAGCTCGTAATTAATAAGGGTTTTATTTATATTAACGATATGCTCGTATATAAATCGCCGAATCTCGGAAAAGATTTTTTCGTTATTATATTTTATTTTTAAGCCCTTAATATCGACGTCATCGACAAATAGCCGGGTAATATCGGGTATCAAATCGTTAAAAATCCTTTTTATTACGCGGCAAAAATAATTTATAAAGTTAATAAACTTTATAAGCATACTAATATATTTAAAAAGTTTTAAAGGTATTACGAAAATAATAAAATTTTTGTTAATAAGGACCAATATAACCTGACCGTAACCGGAAAAGAAGTTTATTAAAGTAATTAACGAATATATAACAAAATCCGTAAAAGATTCGTCGTAATTTTCTAACATAAAGGCATCTTATAAAATAATAACGTTTAATTTAATAACAAAATTAATTAATCGTAAATTACCGTTCTTCTTTTCAACAAAAAATTAGGCATTTTTATACATAACGTAAAATTATTAAAATATTTCTTATTAAATACGTATTTGTAATACCTTGATTGATTTGTTTTTAAAGATAGCCGGTATTATTATATTTTTAGTTTATTATGTTTTATAAAAAACTATCCGGATCTTATAATCTGGTACAATATTTGATTTAATTTTAGGTTAAGGTAGCCTTTTTACGAAAAAGAATTTTTTTAAATAAGGCTTTTTTATTACAATTAAATTTGTTCCACATTAATTAAGAACAGCTTTAATCTTTTCCTTAATAAATCGGGTATTTCGTAATATAATAATAAACCTAAAAAATAGGGTAATTAATAATATATTAAGTTTATTAATTTTTTTTTACTTTAATTAATAATTTTTTAAACCTTTTTAAGTTTCTTAACTTTTTAATTTAAATTTTCGGATAATATTAATCCGTGTAGTGGCATATTATCGATTAAAACCACTTTTTTTTATTTCGGTTTATATATCGTATTAATTTATACGGTTCGATTATTATTAATCTTTTATTATATTTCGTTTTATAATATTCCATATAAAATATATACAAATTTTTTATCGTTAAATTGGTTTAAAATAATATTTCCGAGTTTAAACTTGTTATTTATAGTTTTCTAAATTATTTTAAGGTTTTAATTAATATATATATTATTAATCGAAAAAACGTAAAGGTTTATAACGTATTCGTCCGTACTTTCGTTTGTAAGCTTACTTTCGTTAATAAAGCAGCTTATTATTTTACCGGCTACTTTTTTTAAGTTTTTTATTAATACGGATATTACGCGTAACTTTTTTAATAAAAATTAAAGGGATAATAATTTTTAACGGGCCAAATTTTAAGGTTTTTTTTATTACGTCCGGGTTTATGTTTAACGTTATTTTCGATTTGGTTATAAAATTAAGTTTTAATATTAATAATTACGTAACGTAATAATTATTAACGATAAATAAGAAAATAGTAATTAATCGGCTAACTAACTAAACGGATATTTCGATAATGCTTTCGAACGGAATTTTTTTTTAAAAGTTAAAATTTATAAATAATACGCGTATTTATTTTATAGTTAATTTATATCGTTTAACGTATAACGCGACGATAACGTTAAATTTAGGTCCGGTATCGATAATTTTATTAATTAGATTTTCGCCGCTTTTATAACTTATTTTAATTGCTAATTTAAATAACGGGGTAATATATTTAACTGGGCTGCATTACTGGATTAATAAATTTTTGGCTTTTTTTTAACTTTTTATTTTATAACCGATATTTATAATAAAAACTTTAAAAGATTTTTGTACTTTTAAAAGTTTTAATCTTTATATTTCAATTTCGGTTATTTTAATCGTTTTTATATTTTTACGATTAAATACCTTTAAAATCTTAATAGCTATAAAATTTTTAAAAGCTTTTCCGAAATTTGGGCAAACCTTAATTAATTCGGACCAAATAATTTTAAACTTCTTTTTGGAATTCTTTCGGATTTTTTTTCCTAGAATTTAATTATATACTTATTAATTAAGCTTTTATAAATAAAGGTATTATCCGTTTAAGTAATATCGTTTATTTAAAAGGTATTAATATTTATCCGAAAAATGTTATTTATTTAAATACCGATTTTTATATTATGAAATATAAGTCCCTTAAATATTAAGTTATTATCGTTAATTTCGTATTTAAATTTTTTTTTATACTTTTAAAATTATTTTCCTTATTTTTAAATCGTTTAGCCATTATAACGTTAATAAATACCGTTAATTAATTAAAGTTATTAATTTTTAAAATTCGGATTTTCTTTAAATAACGGATATTTTTGCTTTCGACGGGGTCGCTTTATAATTAATTACGTAAAAATGCTTTTTTATAAAACGTTTTTTTTTATAGTTAACGAAATAAATTATGTTAATTTTAATTATAAAATCGTAATATATTTTTAAGGTTTAATTTAATTAATAATATCCGGGTCAAGGTTAATTAATTAACTGTTAATACCCCGGAAAATATCGTCTTGCCGATTAAAATACCGCATTTTTTTTTGAATCGGGTAAGGAAAGTTGGTAAATTATGGATTTATTTTAAATCTTTTTTTCCAAATTAAAATATATTACTTAATCGCTTAATTTTTTAAAATTTAAAGAAATTAAATTATACTTAAGGTAACTTTATTTTTTAAAGTTTTTTTAAAAATGGTATAACCGTTATTAACGAGTAAAATTAATCTTATAATTTCCATATTAATAAATAAGCGGCATTTTTGCATATTATATTTAGATTTTTGGTAAAATTAATAAATATTTTAATTAAAATTATCAAAACGTTTATTATAACCTTAATAACCGTTTCGGTAACTTTCTTAACTTCGGTATTTATTTCGTTTACGGTAAGGACTTAATCGATTAAATTTATCCGGTTAAAAATTAATTATATTGATCGACGGGTCGGCATTATAATAATATATTTAAGGTGCTTTCTGTTCTGGCGAAACGTAATACTATAATATTCGGATTACTTTTCGGTTTTTCATTTCCTTTTTAAAAACTTTAAAATTTTAAATTTATTAAGCTTAATTAATTTTTAAATCCTATAACGCGTTCGTAATTTCCGATACCTAATTAATCCGGCTCGATAATAATTATCGTAAACGGAAACTTTTTAATCGTTATTATCTAGATTATTAGGCCGAATAAAGCCGATCCTTATCTTTTTGCTCGATATCGAAACGGACATCTTTATATTATCGCTTACGTTCTTTATATTTAAAAAGTATAACCTTATTTATAACTTAACCTTTAATTAATATAAAAACCTTGTCGTAAATTATTACGTATAAGTCCTTAAGTTGCATATTTAAGTTGTTAATAATCCTTTCGAAATAACCGGTTAATAATTTTTTAATAAGTTTTTAATATATTCGTTTTTATTAGTTAATTACTTTTTTTGCTTAGATTTTTTTAAAACGTTTCTTACTTTAACGGTATATTTTAAGCAATAATCGTAAACTTGATTAAGGTTGTTCCGTTAAGCTTATTTAATTAAAATCTTTAATTAATTTTTAATAATCCGAATTTACTTTAAATTTTATAGCTTAAAAGTTTTTAAAATGATTTTAATTATATCGTTTTATTTAGTTATTTTATTAATAATTACTTTAATTCGATTTTTTATATTATTGTTATCGGTTCAGAATAATAATTCGGCAAATATTTTAAATTCCGTAAATTTATATTTTTTATATAATCGAGTAATTCTTTAAACCTAATCGGTAGCTTCGGTTCCTGAAAAGCGAAGGTTCGGGTAGGTTAACGGATTTAAAAAAATTATAAAAAACAAAAACCTGTTTATAATAAATATAAGAAAACCGTATTCGGGTTAATCGGTTTATTCGAAAAATATAACGTCCGGTATAAATACTACAAGTTCTGTAAATAATTTTGAAAGGTTTTGGGCTAATATAATTTTTCGTTTTAGCGGTATTTCGATAATAATTCCAGGGATTACTTATATACTTAAGTCCTTAACAAATTCTGGAAATCTGATCGGATTATTATTATTCCGGGGTTCAGTTTTATTAGGCTTATTATCGTAAAGGTTCTTTATTAATCGGTATTAAGTAATCGTATTTAAGGTAAGGTTTTAATCTTTCGTAAAATTAGGGAAATTTGGTACTAAAAATAATCCGTATTATAACTGGACCTAAATAATAATTTTAAAAAACTTCGATAAGCTTTTAAAAATCTTATTAAAACCTATTTTAAACTAATTAATATTATTAATTTTCGAATTATTTAGGCGGTAAAATATTATTTTAACGGGAATATATTTAGGTATAAAATAAATAATTATCCGTAATAATTATTTTAAATACATTTTTTTTTGTCGAATTTAAAAAGTAAATAACTTTTTTTTTATTAATCGTTTAAATAACTTTATTTTAATTAATATTACGTTATTAGTTATTTAACCGTAGTTTTTTAATTTGTTAATTAATATTTTTATTGCCAATTTAAACGTTATAATATTTAAGTTTAATAAAAAAAGTAAATTTTAAATAATACCGTTTAATAATAATTAAATAAAATGTTGCCCGATTAACGCTAGGAAGGTTTAAAATATATCGCGTAACGTTTTTATTTTTTATTTTTATATCGTATTAAAGAACGTTATTTTTTTTCGGAATTTTTTTTTTTATATAAAATAAATAACTTTATAGCTTTATTCTTTTTTTTGTTCGTATTTATTATTTTATCTATATCGTTAATTTTATCGTTGTTGCATTTATTTTAATTAATTTAAATCCTAATAACCACGTTGCTAACGACGTAATCTTAACTTTTTTAATTTTTATTAATCAAATCTTAGAATTTATTTTGTTACGTAATCTTTTTATTAATACGTATAATGTTCTAAATTATATAATCGGTTTAGAACTTAGGTAATTAATCTAGGTTCCGATACCGGTTACCGTCCGCGTTTATGTTTTTTTACCGTTTTCCGAATAAAGTTGTATTTTTATATAAAGTATCGGGGTTAAATAGTTTAATAGTTTTTTTATTAATCGGAAAGGGGTTACGTCGTTATCGTAATTGTTAGTCGTTTACCGTAAGTCGTTGTTAGGTTTATATAATTATAATCGTAATCGTAATCGTAATCGAGCTTTTAATTAGAACTTTATCCTTTCCGTTTTATAATCGAAGATCGAAAGTTACTTCGGTAATTAATTAAAGCCAGTTTTTTTTCTTTGGTAGTTAGATAAACTAAGACGGGAAAAATTAATTCTAATTAATGCATAATCGAAAAACGTGTTACGAATAAGTTTAAGGTTTAAGAGATAATAAAGGTAACGTAAATTATATTCTGGTATTGAGACTAATCCAAAAGCAAAATTATAAGTAATAAGTGGTGATGTTTTTGGAGTTAAGCCCGGCGAAAAGAACCGCTAAAAATATATAGAGGGTGCTGATTAATTGATTAGCCAGGTTATATGTCCGACCCTGCACCCTGCTCCATTTTATTAACTGCCCTAAAGCTTCAGTAATCGAAAGCCTTAAAGCAACCGTTGCAAACGACGTTAACGAGACGTTTTAAAAGGTAGTTATAATAACTAAATGCTTTAAGGTTATAACAATTAAAAGCCTTAAAGCAGTTATTATAAAAAGTGCCATATTATTGCATTTTTATTTATTCATAGAGGATAATAAAAATAGGTTACTTTAGGACTTAAAAGCAAACGTTAATATTACGAATAATATCAAGAATTTTAAGAAAAGTTTGGTCCTAAATATTAAAAATAAGGGAATTTATATTATAATAAATAAAGAATTTATTATCGCTACTACCGTTAGGATAATAAAGTAGCCCTTAAGGGGGCCCCGTAAAGAAAATAACGAGATTATGGTAAAATATATATTATATATTAATAACTTCTTTTTAAAGATATTCTTTAAAAAGATATATTATAAAAAGGGAGAATACCTAAATAGGAACATTTTGGTAAACCTTAATAAGTCCTAGTTAACAATAATTAACGTACCTCGGAAAGGCTTCTTTTTATGGCTTTATAAAAAGCCGGAGCTTATTATTAAAGCGCCAAAATCGACAAACGATAAGAACTATTAATAAAGATACGTACTAGGGCAAGTACTTAATAAGGACGACAGTAACCTAAAAAGGGTGCTCGTTAACGCTTTTAAAAATGGAAAAGTTTGCATAACGGACAAAGTAATAAAGAAAATTATTCTTTAGCACCGCCATTTCTACCACCTTAATATAAAACGATTAATTTGGACCATTAAAAGGTTTACGGGGATAAACTTAAACCTTAACGAAATAAAAGCGTTGCCTTATATAACGTATAACGAAAAAAAAAATACGGAAAATCTTATTTATAAACCCATAACGATAAGGGTAATACATAAAAAAGATTATTTAGTATAATATAAGCTTAGTTAAGCCCATTAACATTAAAAATAATAACTATTTTGGTTTTATTATAAATAATTTATCGCGTTATAAAAAATATTATTCGTTTAAGATTAAAGATAAAATATAATAAAGCTTATATGCATATATAATACGGATAACTAAACGTTTAAAAATAACCCCTTTTAACGTAAAAGGTCGAAGCAAAAAAGTAAAGACCCTACGCCTAGATAACCGTAAAAAATTCGGCATATCGATTATCGAAAAATTTTGCGTAGTTAAAGGTATTAAACTAATAATTTTTAGTTTTTATAATTAGTACCAGAACGGAATTGCAAAAACAGGTATTTAGTTTCTGTAAAACGAAGTTCGTACGATTTTAACCTAGATAAAAATTCCGATATGCTTTTAAAATTTAATGATAAAAGTTATAACGTATATAATTAATAAGATTAAATAGTTTACAGTAAAGGATATGATATTAATCGAATGCTTTAAAAACGTATTCGAACCTAATAAATCATACAAACTTAATAATAATCATTTTCGAATTCTCGGCAACAAATGTATAGTCCTAATTAATAAAAATTATAAAATTAGATTAAAAAAGTTAGCAGCTCGTAAATTAAAAGGTATATTATTAGGTTATTAAAGGACGTATAATTATAAGGTATAGTTCCTAAAAGGCGGTAAGTTATTTACAATATTATATATTACAATTTATAAAAATCTAAAAAAATTAAAAAAGCTTTCCGACCTTAAAGATATTATTCGATCGCTTTTATAGCCCGTACAAAAACGTTTAAAATACCGTTAAAGGCAGAAAGATATCGGAATAAAAAATAAGGACAATAACATTATTTCGGAAGACAATACGGACCAGGAAATTAAATAAGTTAAACGTAAAAGGGGACGACCGAAGAAGACAGTTTTTAAGCTATACACTCTAAAGGCTTTAAACGAAACCCCTAAGCTAATACGCGAATTAAAACTAACTTTAACTTAAAAAGACGAAAATAGCGATAAAGGTTTATATATTTTCCATTTCGTCCTAGACGTCGACGATAACGACTTTTTTAAAGGTTACGAAAACGCCGATCAAATTATCCGGAATATTTATAAGTACTAACAGATAGCTAATATATTAAAAAATAAGTATAATAATATTTTTAAGTTTAAAAATTTAAAAAATATTAACTTAAACAAATTGTTTATTATTTATAGGTTATTTATAGCAATAAACGACGGCCTATCCCTGAAAGAAGTTATAAAGGGTTTAAAACGAAAAATATGGTTTAAAGTAATTTTTACAAAAATTAAAAAAAACTTTTTACGTAAAACTTTTAAGTTTACGCCTTTTAGCGAAAAAGCTTATAAATACCTTATTAATGCTAAATAGGTATTAAAAAAAGTATATATCCATAAAAAAGCTAAATAAATATAAGGTACGTATTTACGCAAAAGGGTTTATCTAACGAAAAGGAATTAATTATAATAAAACCGTAACGAATATAATAAGAGTTATATATTAAAAAATCTTAATAACTTTGGCTACCTATTTAAGCTGGTACATATTTCAGATTAATTTTATCGCTACATACCTAAATAATAAGTTGAAAAAGGATATTTATATAAAACAGTTTTTTATATTAAAAAAGTACTTCGATATATATTTAAAGGATAAAGAAATATACCGTTTCTCCCTTAAAAAGGTTATTAAGCTAATAAACCTTTTATACGGCCTAAAGCAGGCCGGAACTGCTTAATAAAAAAAATTAAAAAGATACTTACGAAGTTAAGTTTTTACCTATTGATTTCGGATAATGCGATTTATTATAACCTTAAAATAAAATATATTATCGCTTTATACGTTAATAACTTCCTACTTTTCGAAGCTAATAAATAATAACTTAAAAACGTTACCAAAAAAATCGTTAAGAACGTCCCTATTAAGGATTTAAGAAACGTAAATTGGTACTTAAATATACAAATTATCCGTTCCTTACCGATTAGCAACATCAAGCTAAACTAATAATAATATATTAAAAAGTTACTAAAATTAATTAAACTAAACAAAATACGAAAAAGGCCTATATTATTCGTTAAAGATTATTTAAAATACGTTATTAAACACGAAAATAAAATTAACAAGGAAAATATATTCGAATATACGAATTTAATAAAAAAATTTAACTTTTTAAATTATATTAATAAACCGGATATAACGTTTATGACCTTAATTTAGGCTAAATTCATAAATAACTTATTACCTAAACATTAGGAATATATTAAAAAACTGTTACGTTACCTAAACAACATAATAAACCTATTTCTTCGGTACAAAAAGCTAAAATAAAACTATTTATATCAAAAATACAACAACTTAAAATTATTCGAAACAATAAATATAAACTTTGCAAATAATCAAAAATTAACAAAATTTATTATAAGGTACGTATTTTTTATAACTAAAACGTCCGTATCTTAAATTTTAAAGTTACAAAGCATTATTACAAGATACACCATAAAGGCGGAATATATAAGTACAAAAACGGCTGCAACAAAAACAGCAAGGATTAGAAACTTTTTAACAAAGCTAAGGCTTATACCTAAAAATTTTATTCCCATCCTAAAAGATAATATAAAAGCATTTAAATAAATAAAGAAAACATAAATATTACGAAAAAAACGTTATCTTAAAATTAAATATCATTACATATAATAAAAAGTCCAGGCAAAAAACATCAGCTTTTAATACGTAAAAAACAAAAATAACCCTACAAACGGGCTTACAAAGCTACTTAACAAAACGGACTTTAAACGATTCGTACGGGACCTAGGATTTAAAAAAATATTTAAAAAGTCGAAAAATACTAAAAAGTAATATAAAAACTAAAATTCAATCCCTATACAGATTGGTTGTTTTTAAATTTGATTTTAAACTTTTCGGACTTTCTAACTACGGTCACCTAACGCAAAAGGACGTATCGGCAATTGGTGCTTTCAAGTGCTACTGGCTGGTGGGCTTTGTTCAGGCTAGGCAGCAAAATGCTACCTGGGACAGCCTTTGTCCACTGATAATCCTTTGTTACCCAATCGTGTATGTAAGGGCGATTGCCCACGGACTAGATTAGTCCTTTCCCAGAACTTAGAGAATCAACACAGAGCAATTACGCAAGATTCCTGCATTCGATCACTGTGACTGCTGACAAATACTAAAAAAATAAGAAATTTTTTAATAAATTAAAAACGCCATAATTAATAAACCAATATTAATTATGTATAACTTAAAGCAATTAGTTAGATTAGAAACTAACGTTTCGGATTACGCCTTAAAAATAATAATCGGATATCGAATCGATTAAAAAAATCTTTATTTTATTACTTTTTACTTTTATAAGTTATATAAAGCCGAGCTAAATTATTTTATATATAATAAGAAATTCTTAGTTATCGTTAACGCTTTTAAAAAATTCAAACATTATCTTAAAGGCAATATATACTAAATTAAGGTATATACGGATTATAAAAATATTATATACTTCTTTACGATATAAAAATTAATCGAAAAATAATTATATTATATAAAATATCTTTTTAAATTTAATTATATTATTATTTATCGCAAAAAATCAGAAGATAATAAAGCAAACGTATTTAATAAACGATTCGACTTAAAAGAACTTAAAGTTAAAATATAATAAATAATTTTCGATAAAATATCCGAAGCATATTTAGAATAATAACGAATTATTACGGTAAAAGAAATTTTAGCTAATATATATCAGCGCATATAACAATACAGTAATAACTTACCCGAAAAGTAACGAATAAACAAAATTTAAATATTAAAAAAATTCCAAAAACATTTAATACAAAATATACATAAATATTAATTACATAAATACCTAAGGATCTATAAAACCTTGAAACGTTTATAACGGATATATTACTTTCTTAAAATAAAATTAACCGTATAGAAGGTAATATAATAATATAATATTTGCGTTAAGGCAAAAATATGATAACATAAACCTTATGGAAAGTTACAATTATTATTAATCGCAAAATAACTATAAAATTTTATTATATTTAACTTTATTATTAAACTTTTTATATTAGAAATTTAACTATAAAAATATATTATAACAATATCTTTATAATCGTTAATAGATTTACAAATTTTTTTATTTCTTACCTTATAACAAAAATACCGATATAAAATAATTTGTATATATTTTCTTTAAATATATCTTAAATACTTATAAACTTTTAACGGAAATTATATTAAATAAAAATATAACCTTTATTTCAAAATCTTAATAAGGTTCAATAACTTAACTTGAATTAAATTATAAATTATTTAACGTATTTAAATCGCAAATAAACGGATAAACGAAAAAAACTAATTAAATATTAAAAACGTACTTATAATATTATATTAATTACGAACAAAATAATTAGGTTAAAAAGTTACCAGTTATATAATTAGCTTATAATACCAGTTATTACGAAAGTATTAAAACGACGCCAGCAACTGCCAATTTTGGTTTTATACCAAAAGTTTATAAAAATTTATACGAAAAATTAATTAACGTTAAAATAATTTTAATATTAAAATAATTAAAGTAATTATATATTAAAATAAAAATAAAACTTAAATTCGTACGTAACTAAATAAGTAAATATTATAATAAAAAAAAGTTAAAAAAATTAACCTTTTCGGAAAGAAAAATAATTTATTTAATTATTAAAAATATCCAAACCAAGCAACTTAACAAAAACTCGAGTTTAAATATATTAATCCATATAAAATTACCAAAAAAATTTTAAAAAGTAATTACGAATTAAAGTTACCATCGAAAATTAAATTTTATTTAATTTTTTATATTTCCTTATTCGAATTAATAGCAGATATAATCAAAGTTAACATAAAGCGAAAAAAAAAAAGTTATAAAAAACGTATTAATTTACGAAACCACAAAAATATTAAATATACGGAAATAGGACGGACTTACCTAGTACCTAGTTAAGTAAAAAAATTATCCAAAATTCGAAAATACCTAAAAACTCGCAAAAAACCGTATAAACGTTTAACGTTTTTTAAAATTTTTTTATTAATAACGTTGAAACCGTTAAGGTTAAAATTCCAGTTTACGTTACCTAATAATACCCAATCCGTCCTCCTAATATCAGACCAATTAACAAAAAAGATGGCTTACGCGGATATAACCATTTCGGCTTTTAACTACCTTTACTTCCGTTCCAGACGCTTAAATTTTTTCATCGTTTCCGTACCTTAAATTCCCCGACGTAATATATCGATTTTACGTTATCGCAGCAACTTTTTTTAATTCCGAAACCGGACCAAACGACTAAATAATTTGCTAAAATATTATTAAATCCTAAATAGTTTCTTTTCGATAAAACGTTTTTAAAACTTTAATTAATCCTTTTTATTTATTAATTTCCGATATTTTAATTCGGAAATTTTAAAAAGATTATAAAAATTAGTATGCTTAATATAATAAAAGCATTTTTCAAAATTAAAATAAACCTTATAAATCTTGTTTTTAAACTTATAACGAAAATAAAAAAAGTTAAAAAATATATTAAAATTAAAACGGTTAATTCGTTCCGACAAAAGTAAAGCGTTATTACGTTTACGATAAAATTATTATTTTTTAATTTAACTAAATATAATAATTAGGTTATAAAAAATAATAATAAAAGAAAATGGAAAATTATTTATTAAATAATACGATAAATAAATTAATTTTTAAAAGCAAAAATTTAAATAAAAAAAAGATCGTATTATAACTTAAGAACTTAACCTATTACCAAATAATCGGAAAATATATAAATATTTCCGATAAAAGATTTTGGTTTACGTAACCGGTTCGATAAGTTTAATAAAAAAAATAAAGTTTAACGCTTTAAGCCAGTCGAGCTGGAGAAATGATTTAACGGGCTCGACGGGCTCAATAAAACTCGACCATTATAAATAGATCGAGCCAGTTCGAATACGTCGAACCAAGACAAATATATATACGCTTATTATTTCCATAACTTAAATAGTATTAGCTTATAATAATAATTAGTTACCTAAATTACCTACGGTTATCTGTTATTACCAAACGTAATTATCCTTTTATTGCTTAAATTTTTACGATACCACTGCTAACATAAACCGTACGACTAGGTTTAATAGTTGGTTAAGCCCATAGCCCTCATATTATTGGTGATCGTATTTTTTAAAGTTTGGAAAGTTTCTTTTGCTTTCCGTAAGATTTTAAACTTTTTTCCGATATATTTTTTGGTAATAAGTTTCGTTAATAGTTTAATAAAGTTTCCATATTTTTTGATTAGGCCGCCTATATATCTAGTAAATCCTAAAATTTGCTGGATGTTTATAACGGTTGTTTTACTAAGAATAGGTTAGTTTTTAATTGCTTTTTAACCTAAAGTTTTAAATTTAAATTTAGCCGGGAATAAAAATAAATCCTAAAAAGATTAATATTTAAATATATTATATATTCTTGGCTGGGTTAATTCGAATGTTTGTTTCGTTTAAAGTTTCGAAAATTTGCGTAACGTATTTTTTATATTTTTCCAAAATTTCGGAATATATAAAAATATTATTAAGGTACATAAAGACGAATTTGTTTAGAAACTCTTTGAAAATAGTTATAACTAGGCGTTAGAAATTGGCAGGCGCGTTAGTAAGTTCTATAAGTATTATTTTGTACTTATAGTGCCTATATATTATTTTAAATGCTCTTTTTTATTTTTCGTTTTTAGTTATTCCGATACGGTAATAATTATTACGAATATCAAATGCTATAACTATTTGGTTTTGTTAACGTTTTTTCGTAAAGTATTTATAAAAGTTAAAGAGTATCCGTTTTTAATAGTAATATTGTTTAATTATTTGTAATCGATTACGCGTCGATATATTAGGTTGCCGTTTTTAAGTTTAAGTATTATCAAAACTTAGTATTTAGCGGGAAATTCGGAAAGCTGGATATAATTTTTTTTAAATTTAGTTGTATGTTTTTTTATAATCTTTTTGTTTTTTCTGAGTTTATATAATAAATCTTATATAATTTAGGTAATATTTTTTTATAGGTATCCGATAATTTCATTATCTGTATAAAGGTAATTTATAATTTTCTTTGTTTTTAAATAAACGTATAAACCTTTTGTATTTCAGTTATATAATGCTAGTTGGTTCCGAAACTTGAGCTTTTCGGATTAGGTAATTAATTTCTCTAGTTATTATGGTAGGTTAAACCTCTTCGTAATGTCCGGAAAGTTTTTAACTTTTCTAGTTAATATCGGAATTGTTGTTATATAGCTATAATATTTTTAAAATTATATCGTATTTTAAAATGTTTGTAATATTTAATGTAAACAATTCTTAATATTTTTAAATTTTTATAAGTAGGTTTTTTATTTTTCGAAAAATTCGTCCGGTTTCGTATTTGGACAAGTTTTCGTTAATTCTGCGTAGCTTATATAACTGTAGTTTGTATTTTTAGGAAATTAAATACTTTTCTGTTATTATAAGTAAATTAAAATTATTTTCCGTTCCGGAATCGATTATAGCTTTTAGGATATAGTTGTTGTACTAAATAAGTATTTCGATTTAAGTTTTAAATTTTTTTTTGTTTTATATAAAGTTTTTATAAAAAATCGCTAGACTGCTTTAAATGTTACTGGTATAGTGATGATCTGTATTACTGTTGTTATCCTAAAAAGGATCGAATCCACTTAATGTGTATATTAAAACTAACTAAAAATGTGAGCGTGTGGGCTCGGCTGCAGACGCGTTAAGGTAACAGGTCGCACGGGCCAACCAGCCAAGTATATAGCAACGCACTATATCTCAATACGCTTTTTTACGTTACGTATATACTAAAACTTTGGGGAAATACCATGAACTAATACGTCTAGAAATCGAATCTTAATTCCTATAAAAAAAAACTTAATAAAAAGTATTGAAAAATGCTATAAAATAAACGAAAATAATTTGCATATTTCAGAATTAAACCTATAACCCTAAGCTCGCTTTATACGTAAGCCGTTATATTATGTAATTTACTTCCTTATTTTACCGTTCCGAATAGATAACGACGGAACGCGGGATTTATTTTTCCGAAGTATTTTCGAAATCGATTAGCTGTTAATATGCGAAAACAACTTATACGCGCCAGCTTGTTACGTTAAAGGTTTTATAAATCCAAATAAGCGTTGCGTTTTTATTAATAATACCAGTAAATAATTAAGGCTTAAATTCCTTAAATCTTTCCTTTTTTTAAAAGGCTAAAGGGCGAAGGTTTCGGTCCGACGAGTTTAAGGACGCTTGTAAGTTATAAGTTATATATCGTAGTTAATTATTACCGGGTTATCGTTAAGGTTTTATTTAAAAATATAAATTAAGGAATTTAAATTATATTTATAAATAGTTTTATAAAAAATTAAAGCCTTAAAATTAACAAATAAACGGATGCTTTCAGGTAATCGTAAAAGAAATGTTACGGTTATCGTTATTTATAAACAAGAATAAGTTTTAGTAAGAGAACTCTTTTTTTTCTGTACAAAAGAAATTTAACAGGATTATTTTTTTGTCAATTGTTTTACCTAAATCCTTATCTTTCAAACTTTTTTAAGATTTAAATTAATAACAAATTTATTATATATCGCTTTATTTAAAGGTTTAATACAACCGTTAATAAAGTTTTTTGCGTTTTCGATGTACTTAATTTTAATCCGGCTTTTTTGAATTTTTTGGCGTATATAATAATACTTAACGCGTATATAACGCTTCTTCCGTAACGTAATAGTTTTTTCAGCTTATTTCTTTACGTCGTTATTATTAATAAAAACGGTAATAAAACCTTTAAGCATAGGGCTAGGTTTTTCGGAAAAAAACGCGTACGCTAATTATTTCGGTAATTACGGCATTTAATATTACGCATTTAGTTTCCGAAATATACTTCGTAATAACTTATTATCGTTTTAATACCTATGTTATTAAAGTTTTCGCTATAAATAAAATATAACTAATAGTAAATTTAATTGTTTCGGAGTTATTAACAAAACTTACGTTTATTACCCTAAATAACTTTAGTTCATTATACGCGTAATAAAGATATAATTTATCCAGCTTACGATATCGGATAAATAACTTTAAAGTATTTTTTTAAATATTTTAGGAATCGTTTAATATATTTCCAGTACTTAAATAGCGGGTTACTTATAAAACGTATTTATATAAACGTCGTAAAGGTTATATTCAGTTTCGTTATATAACTGGAGAAATTAAACTTATTAACGAAACTTACGTAATCGAATATTTTTTATTCGTTAATTTTATTTTCGAAATTAATTATATAATTTAAATATTTTTTAATAAAAAAGATCGGTATAACTTTTATAACATTAATTTTTAAACTTACTAATGCTATATTAATATATTATTCTTGATTAAGGCGGACGTCGTTTGTCTCGGATAACTTAACGATTTATATTCCGAAATATTAATTTGCCGCTTTAAGATTATTTATAAGGACGTTTCCGGTAATGGCATTTGTAATACTTTTTAAGCGTTATTTATTAAGGCCGAAAAATAAGAAATTATCGATATATAAAACGATAATGTTACGAATTTAAGGGTTAAAATATATCGTATCGTCGGATAATAATAATTTAAAGCTATACTTATTAAATATAATTCGGATTTTTTTCTGCTATACAGCGCGGGCTTGCTTTAACCCGTAAAAAAAGTTTATTAACTTGATTTTTTTTCGGATATAAAATTAAAACGTTAAATTTTATTTAGATCAATATTAAAATATTTCTATAATTAAAAAACCCGTTTTAAAATTTTTTTTTAAGTTACCGTTTAAATAAATAACGATAAAGTTGATTTGTTAAATATACTATCCCAAAAACGTTATAAATATTATAAAAATATGCCAATACGTCGCGCATGCGGTATTCGTAATTATTTCGTTATAATTTATCCCTTTTTATTAGGTAAAACTTTTTGTATAAATACGGGCTTTATATTTTTTCAGTTTGCTTATAAACGTATATTCTTTAAACCCTATTTAGCGTTAATTAAATAACCCTTAATAACTTTAGTTACTAATCAGAAAGCAAAAATACCGCGTTACAGGTTTTTTTTTAATTTCTTTATTAATAACCTTGAGTTATATATCTTATTTAAAGTTCGTTATAGCTTTTTTTTAAAATTAGAGCCGTCGCTATTTATGTTTTAAAGGTGGTATATGCTATTATTAAAGATATTCCGTACGTATAATTATTCGTAAATTCGTTAAATTATATTTCGGTCGTTTAGATTTCCGTAAAAGTCGTTTTTCGATTTATTAAAATTAAAACTATAAACGCCTTAATAAAAATTAATGTTTTTTTTAGATTAAGGCCGTTATAATTTCGGTGTTTTTATTAAATACTTTATATAAGTTCGTTCCGTATAGCTGGAGCTTAATCTTTTTCGGGTTTTTGTTTTCCGCTTCACGATTTTCGTTTCGTTATCCGTTTCGTTTTCGGATACGATATTATTATTTTTATTGCAAATTTCGATCTTTTTTTTTTTCTAAAGTTTGTAGCGTAATTTGCGCTATATATAAGGCAATAGAGATTTAACGATATCCTTTAAGTCGGGCGGTTCGTTTTTTAAAAGTCTCGTTTTTTCGTAAACGCGGATATATAACGTAACGAAAAAGAGTACATTTTTTAGCAGCCAGACCTTATAGTTATAGGTACTTTAATAACTTAGAAATAAACCCTTAATATTTCGTACGTTTAGTTTTTCAATTTTGATTCGGTAATTTTCGGTAATAAAAATAATGCAGCGGCTGCTGATAACGCAAAGATAAGTATTATCGGGCTTGCTAACGTTTATATTGTTCAATACCTTATCATAACATTTTTATAACGTAATACTTTCGACCGTTAACTGTTCCGTACGGTTTAACGTATAGATTATTACTTTTACGACGTAATTTTAAAAACAGGTTAAAATACGTATTTAAACTGTTACGGCGCGGGCGGAATTTTATATAAAACGTATGTTTCGTTTTGGAATATCGTTTTGGTATTGGTTATAAGAGCTGGAATTAACCAAATCGATTTTATCGGTATTGTAAAAAGTTTCCATAATGCTTATTTTAAATTTTTTTCCGTTAATTCGAAATATTTTAATAATCTTATTACATAAGATTAACCTGGTTTTTACGTTCGTTATATATAAATAAAAATACTGTTAAACTTTATTCTTCGTTTTATATACCTTAAAAACGCGATACTAATTAAAATCGTTTATAATTAAAATATAATATGCCTTCCCGTTCAAGATAACGGGCTTAATATACCTTATATTATACCAAAACAACTTTTTTACGTATATTCTTCGTTCCCAAAAGTTTTTTTAAAAGGATTTTAGTAATTCTGGCGCGGTTATAAACTTTGTAAATAAAAAGCTTAACGTTTAAGTCGATAAAATCAGCTTTAATAATTATTCGAATTATTTACTCTAATCGTATGTAATTAAAGTAACATAAATGGCGGTATTAAAAAATTAGTTTTTTATAATATTCGTAATTATTAAAATTTTTCCGTTAAATATAATGGATTCTTAAAAAGACTTTCGTATCTCGTTTATCTTATTTTTTACCATTTTTAACGTGTATTTTTATTATCCGATATTAAAGCTTTTTATAGTAAGTTTTTTATAACTATAAGTACAAAAAAGAAAGTTTCGTTTATAGATATTAATCGTTATTAATTTCGTATCGTTGTAGTTAATTAAGCAGTTTTTCTTAGAATATCCTTCGCATTTATAAAAAATCTTACCGGAAAAAATGCGTTAAAGGAAAGACGATATATAAAAGGTATACTGCAAGGTTATAAAGTTGCATTTACTTTTGGAATTTTTAAAATTTCAAACGAACGTATCGATTTTTTTTAACGCGTACGGGGCTTTTTTTTTTAATTGCGACTATGAATTCTTTATATCGTATATCTCTGGATTACTTAGGTAAGTAACTTTTCGCGTTATTCGTAATAAATACGTTCGTTTTTAAAATTTAAAAAATTTTCTTCTTATTTTTTTTTATATGTTATGAAACTGAAAAATTAAAGTTCGCGCTTTCCTTTAAGTATATCGATCGGGTTTTTCGTTAGAACTTTCCGTAATCGATTTTACGTTTATATCGTTAGGTATATAAAATTCTTAAAAAATAACGCTTTTTCGCGAAAAAGCGCGTTGCCGTTTTATCGTTTCGTTAAATAGCTTTATAATATTAGCTAATTCCGATTAATTAATTTTTACGGCGTAATTGGTTTGGAATTTTTTTTAGAAGCTGATTATATAAGTTTTCCAAACCGTTAAGGGTAAAGTAAGCTTTTAACTAGCACTAAGCGTTATTATTATTATTTTTACCGTTATTACTGCCGTTCTTTCGGTTGTTATTACGTTTATTATTTCTGTTTCGTTATTTATTATTGTTATTATTGTTATTCTTTCGAAGTTTGCGATGATTTTTCAATAAGTGGCCGTATTTTTTATAGTTTTTAAAAAGAAATCGTTTCTGGCGTTTTAATAAAGTTCGTCTCCGTAATTGTTGTTATTATTCCTATTTTTCCCGTTATTATTGTAGTTGTTATTACGGCCTTTAACGTTATAATTTTAATTTTTAGGTTTATCGTAAATACGATCGTTATCGGTTTTAAGTTTTTTTTATTCGGTAATGGAATTCGTTATTGAATTTATTTATTAAGCAGTAAACGGTATAATCGGTTTTCCGGAGTATTAAGTTTATTATTCGATATTAGTTACTTGCTTTATTTTTAACGGCGGTTAGAAATATCGTAATTTATTAATCTTTACTTAATTTTATATTATATTCCTTTATTTTCGGATTAATTTCTAGAACTTGTTCGTAAAAATAACTAGATCCTTACCGTCGTAACGATATTAGCTTAATTCTTTTTAAAAAAGCGCTAACGGGCTTTTTTAATCGTAATATAGGTTTTACGGAAAACTTTCAGCATTTTCGTACTTTTTTTTTGATTTCGGTAACGAGCTTTAAGGGTACCTGACGCGTTATTTTGATAATTATTTTTGCTAAACGTAACTTATCAAAAGTAAAAAGCTTTATTTTTCTTTTATAACTTATTTTTTCGAATATGAAATTTTAAGCGTTTTTTTAAAGTTTTTAATTTTCGAAACTTTTTAAGTAATTTTTTTATCCGTAAAATCATTTTTATTTTATCCGGGCCAAATATTATAAAATTTTTAAAAATCAAAATAATTAAAACAATCGTCGAAATAGCAAAGGGTAAAGTATAATAATCGTAAGAATTTTCTTAAGAATTTTTATTTGGGGCGTATTTAAAAAGTTTATAAAGCTTCGGGGATAACTATTTATTGTTACTAGGACTAAGATATAACTAGTTATGTCCGTTATGTAATTTGCATTTTTACGTATTTAAATAATAACTATATTTTAATTTTATAATTATTCTAGAAATTATTTATCCGGAATAATACTTGTAAGTGTTAACTATTTAACTTTAGCAAATTTAGTAACGTTCGTATTTTAAGTCGTTATTTAATTCGTAGCATGTTACCGTAAAATATATTTTTGCTAGTAGGAAATAAAGAAAAAAACTTTTTTTTCCTTCTTTATCTTACTATGTATTTCTTATTCGGCCGCCTTTGCTTTTTTTTAAGATCAAGGAATTTTTTTCTTTCTGGCATCCTTTTTAGTAAGGAAATAACATTTACTTTTAAATTCTTTTTTTTTT